>QMIH01000993.1:0-118045 GCA_003987875.1 Clarias batrachus
GTGCGAGGGCCCGATCATCGCTGCTTGCAGCTTTAATTGTTGTTGTTTTTTTCCCAGCTTTTATTTTTGTAATTTGTGGATTCAGATTTAAAGTGTGTATAAATGTGTGTGTGATGGCGGGAGAGAGGATTCCACTATTGCTTATCTGTACATAGGAAGTTGTGCTGTGTGTATGGATGTGTTGTAATTTTTTCAATGCTGGCGTTGGTTCTGTCACACCTTCCTGAACATCCTGTGGTATTGTAAATAAAGCCTGGTGTATCTCAGGACCACGTCTCACCTGGAATGTGTCTTTCATATCATATCTACAGACCCAGAGATTTAATTTCTATAAAAAGAAAAAAAAAATGGGGGGAGAGCAGCAGATATTATTGGTGCTTTGAGGCTAAATTAAAAGATTTATTGAAAATTAAAAGATTATAATGCACACACACACAATACTGTGCAAAATTTTTAGGCAGGTGTGAAAAAATGCTGTAAACAAAGAATGCTTTCAGAAATATAAATAATGATTAATTTTGTAAATTTACAAAATGCGAAGTGAGTGAACAAAAGAAAAATCAAATCAATATTTGGTGTTACTACCTTTTGCCTTCAAACCAGCATCAATTCTTATAGGTACACTTGCACAAAGTCAGGGATTTTGCAGGATTATAGTTAGGTGTATGATCAACCAATTATACCAAACAGGTGCTAATGATTATCAATGTCACACGTAGGTTGAAACCCAAACTGAAACGGAAACAGCTGTGTAGGAGGCTTAAAAAGGAAACGTTGAGGATCGCAGACGCAGTGGTCAGCCAAGGAAACTTAGTGCAGCAGATGAAAGACACATCAAATTTATTACCCATAGGAAATTGGAAGATGTCCAGCAATGCCATCAGCTCAAAACTGGCAGAAACCAGTGGGACCCAGGTACACCCATCTACTCTCCGGAGAAGTCTGGCCAGAAGTGGTCTTCATGGAAGAGCTGCAGCCAAAAATCTGTGCGAACAAAGCCAAGCAACGTGGGTACATCATCGAGTGTGTCTGGGATTATATGAGGAGACCCAAGGATGTGAGAACATCTACACCCACAGAAGAACTGTAGTTAGTTCCACAAGATGTTTGGAACAACCTTTCAGCCGAGTTCCTTCAAAAACAGTGTGCAATTGTACCTAGAAGAATTGAAAAGGGTGGTGACACCAAATATTGATTCGATTTAAATTTCTCTTTTGTTCATTCACTGCATTTTGTTCATTGATAAAAATAAATGATTAACATTTTCATTTTTAAAAGCATTCTTTGTTCACAGCATTGTTTCACACCTGCCTAAAACTTTTGTACTGTATATATTGTATAAATGATTATTATATTTGCAAAACATTAAGTTTGAGTAGTAACAACATTTTAAATCTTCTTTAAGATAAATTATATGTAATTATTAAAAAAAAAAATATATATATATATATATATATATATATATACATACACTCAGGTCCATAAGCATTTGGTCATTGGATTGGGGCAGTGTTGGTGTTTGTGCTTCAGTACTTCGCAGTGAATATATCCTTTTTTATCATTATATACAGCATAACCTTGTCATACGAATGCCTTTCCTTTTTGGTTTAAAAATTTATATTTTGCATCAGCATACAAACCGAACCGAACTGTACCCAACCAAACGCTGGCAAAGTTGTACGTATGTCCAAGAGCTGTTCAAAACTTATTAGTGTCAATGTTAAGTAAGCCAAGCAAGGTGATGTGTGTGTGTGTATATATATATATATATATATAATTTTTTTGTTTGTTTGTTTTGCATTTTGAGAAAGATTTAGTGAAGAAATAACACCATGGGTCCCAAGTAAGTTACTAAGAAAAAAGGGAGGCACTTCGTGTAAATATATATTTTAATTAATCGCTTAAAAAGCAGCTTGTGCCAAGAAAAATCATAGGTTTAATGTGGTTTTTGTTTTTATGTTTTACTTCATTTACTTGTCTATTCTAAATGTTTTGTTTTTATTTGAAAAAATATGTTGAAAATTTGTAATACAAGAAAAAACAAAAAGTATGGGAAAATTCATATTGCACTACAAATTTTCACCTCAAGAACTCCCCTCAGATGAGGGGAATTAAATTTGTATATACTGCTGTAATTCTTAAGTTGTACAGACCTCAAATCCCAGTTTCATCCCATGTCAGGTCCTGCCAAAATGCACCGAAATGTGCATATAACACTATTGTTATACGACAAAGTGATCGATGTCAAATGAGATTTAATTTTCACTTTTTTATACTATGTACAGAATACACTTTTTATTTACAGAACTTAATCATTTTTTATCTCTGTTTTTTTAATAATAACTCGATTCATGTGCGCACAAAGCACAATGTGTATTGCTAAAGAACAAATCATTCCAAGTATTGAAACTAAAAAAATTTTTTTGTTTTTTTTCCAACTCAAAGGTAATACTGTTGAACAAAACTTAAACATGAACAGAAACAAAGGAGCTGGTATGCTATGCACACTCGTTAATCATACAAAACATACTCAGAAAATAAATATGTAAAATGATTAGCATAACACTAAACTGCGCTTCGTTATTATGAAATTAAGATTATTTGTTAAAGTTTGTTTACAAATATGACCCTCGGGGTTTACTGGTTCGTGCATCGCATGGTCAGTTGAACTGTACAGTTGAAGTGATGCATGTATAGAAACAAAACAGTCATTAGTGGAATCCCAACCTAATGTCCATCTATCACATCTTGTGTCTACTGGGTGCAGGAAGTTAAAGTGCTCAGCAACGTAACTCAACTTCCTTTTACATTGATTGCGATGGCAGGAAGAAAGACATTATAAGGAGTAAGGGTTTGAATTCTATCAATAAACATAATTTTACATGTAACAGTTTTGTGGAATGCTCTCTTAAATTACCAACAAAAAAAAACCTCTTGTTGCATGGATAGACAAAACCTGATCTTCATCCATGAGTTCTGACTAAACAGGCTTGCAGCTCTTTTCTCAGTGCAGAGAATCAGGCTGGATGCTACAGATATGATAGATTAGAGACTAGGTTGGATGTTTTTCTTTTAAACAATGACAAGAAAAACTAGCATAGAAGTTAATCCATGACAAAGAGCTGAAACAGTGACTTGAGGGGAAAAAAAATCATTCGTGTTGAGATGAAATTACTATAAAGATTACATGAATCTAAAGCATAATTACAGCATAATAGCTCCCTAATCACCCAAGAGGAAATCCGTAGACACACACACACACATTTTATCTCTCTCTCTCTTACACACCCAGACACACCACACATCTAAATGGCACCAGAAGCCAAAAGGCTCCCTGAGTACTTTGTCTGCTACCATTCCTTCTCCTCATCACGCAGCATCTGCTTTTTCACATTATAATAATTCCATTAAATGCATTTCAACTCACAGACATCTTCCACCCTGATTTCTTTTCTTTTTTTTCTTTCTTTTTTTTTTAACAACCTGCCTACTTTTGTCATTCCTTTTTCTGTCTTTATTATACTCAGCGGCTGTGCATGCCGAAGATGAGGAAACTGAAGAAGACGGTGACTCCCACCAGAGAGACGGTGGCCGGCGCCGTGAATAGCTGCCGGTAGTTGAAACGGAAATACCAGACCACGGCTAGCAGCACGACAAACACCGGGACCACCAGGCTGCCCGTGCTGAACGTGAGAGCAGCTGAACGCAGGCCACCGCTGATACCCGACCCAACTTGAGCACCCTGCCTGTCGTCTGGCTCGGCCTGGGCCAAGGCTGGACTCTGGGCCTGGCAGATGTGGCAGTGCAGCACGCTGTTGTGGGTGATGTTGAGTGAGAGCAGTGTGCGTCGTGGGTCCTGAAGCAGTTGCCCTTGATAGATCAGCTTAATCTGACGCTCACGCCCGGAGAAGTATTTACTGAGGACAGAGAGTGATTTTTAAGTTTTGATTTAATGCATACAAGCCTGGAAATGTACATTAGACTGAACGGAGTTTCCACCCAAAAGTAAAAGTAATGTACACAGGACGCTATGCGGTAAATCATCAGAACTCACAAGTATAGTGTATGCCTACAAAATACAGTACAAAATAGTGGTTCTCAATTTTTTTTCTATAGGAATACACTTTTATTTTTAAATAAATGGTGGAAATCTCAACCCCTTGTTATTTATTTATTTGATTCCTGAGTGTTTACAGTTATCAGTAGAGATTAAAGAAAATTATTTACAGCATGGCAATTCATATATTGCCACACAGATGCCAAAACATTTTTTTTTTTTTTACAATTTTTTTTATATAAGTGGTAAAATGTTGCTGTTCCTCTATAGTCCTACAGATGTCATGCTATAAACTATTCACACATTGGCAGGAAGAACAGAACCTTATGTGGTAGGAGCAAATTATCTTCCGAGTTTGTTTAGAATTGTAAAAACAAAATTTATATATAGAATTAGGATATTCAAAATTTGTGATACTAACAATCGAAACCATCGAATCACCTTGGTATTGTAATATTATCGTATCGACTGATCTCTGGTGATTCAAATCCCTAGTTATTAGGCACTGGTACAGCTGACCATTTGAATTAAATGGGTTTAATCAAAACTTCAAGTACTTCACAAACTGCAGACTTTGTATTCAGCTAAACAACAACCTGTCATCTGCAGAAGTTCTCTGATGACTCCGCCATCGTCGGCCTGATCAAAGAGGATGATGACAGGGAGTACTGAGGACTGATCCAGAACTTTGCAAGGAAGACCAAAGAACTGGTTGTGGATTTTCACAGGCACAAACACACTTTACTATCACCAGTGAACATTCAGGGAATGTACCTCGGTGTTCATCAGAACAGTAAAGCGGACTGCACAGACGCAATTTATAGGAAAAGACAGAGCAAACTCTTTCTGCTGAGGAGGTCTTTTGGAGTGCAGGGAGCACTACTGAAGACCTTTTTGACTTTGTAGTAGCACATTTTTTATCTGCATACTGCAGATAGGAAGAGACTGGACAAGCTGATAGGAAAGGCCAGCTCAGTCCTGGGGATTTCCCTGGACACTGTACAGGACGTGTGAGAAAGGAGGATGGCAGCTAAGCCATCATCATGGCTGAAGAACTCTCTTATTCTCACTCCAGTTCAGTCTCTAAGCAGCTCCTTCACTAACAGACTGATACATCCAGTGTCTAAAGGAGCGATAATGAAGATCTTTTCTTCCTGCTGCTAATCAGAACTGCTTCCAGTGAACCAGTCAACATAATGCCTACTGTTATTAGTTTTCTTTTGTGAGATAGCAACTCTGCAAAAACACCATTTAAAACTGTGCAATATTACCTAGTGCAATTCATCCAAAAGTGTAACTATTCTATTATTTGTTTCTTTCCTTTTGTATTTATACACTGTACTGTACCTAGTTTATATTTGCACATATCACTATACCTTTATTTGTCACTGTGTGAGAAATAAAGGTATATCGTATCTTATCTTACCATATAGGATTATAAATAATGTACCACTTTGTGACAGCGTGTTGTTGCTGTGTCGTTCAGAAATTAAACTTTCAAATTTAATTAAAAAAATTCAGTGATAAATGAACGTACGTCTCTGATCCTCACCTTTTCAGCACCCCAACTGTATCCTGAGGCTTCAGCACTGCCAGCTCCTCTGTATCGTTCAGAAACTTCAGTCGCACTGTGATGCATGTGCCCTCGTCCTCGTCATCTTCCGTGCCCTCGTTCTCTCCTTCACGCTCCCGGCTCATTTTCTTCCTGCCTCCTTGGATATCCAGCAGCTCCTCTCCTGCTTCTCCTTCCTCCTCATCGTCCTCCTGTTTGTCCTCATCTGTTGTATCGTCGCTCTGCTGCTCACCTGAATCTGAGCTGGATGGAGCTACCGCATAGCCGTCATGGCCCCCTAGGCCGATGAGTGAGGCGTGGGCCCCCACGGTGAGGATCGTGCCCAGGATGTGATCGCCACGATCTGCCACGTGGGTGGAGAGCCAGGCCAGGACCAGTGCCAGGAGCAAGATGAGCACACCTCCCAGCGCTGTAGCCTCATCGCCCAGGCCATCCAACATGGACAGAGCACACACCGCCATCTCACTGCCTCTGTTCAGGAATACATTTAATGGTGGCATGTTTTAGAGACATTTTATTATTTAATACAATATTTAAAAGTAGGTATTACATATGACACTGGATGACATATCCTGAATACATTCTTGGTAAATTACCTATGTGACAGCTTCTGAATATCATATTACAAAATATATATTCTCTAACAATAGACCTGTGATTAAAGAACATTACTACAGTATGTTCTAATTTAAGTATGTTCATAATAATCAATCAAGTTTGAGGTAATAAGGATGCGTTTAGTTTAGGAATCCACATTGCCACTACTGAATTTGTAAGATGAGTAGCATGCAATTCATTGCAGCAGTCACATTAGGAGATTTTAATTAAAATTGTCAGCTGCAACTGTGCAACCATTAAATCGGCCACATCTGTGTGTGTCACAATTTGCGTTTGTTATAACTTCAGAACAATTTTACAACAGTGAACGCTCATTCATCGTCTATACCACATCATTCTCTATACAGGGCTGCGGGGGCCCATGAGCCTATCCCAAGAGCCTTAGGGTGCGAGGCAGGGTACATCCTTGACGGGGCACCAATCTATCACCAATCTCTCTCACACACACACACTCACTCATACATCCTACAGGCAATTTGGAAACCCCACTTTACCTAACCTGTATACCTTTGGATCGTGAGAGGAAACTGGAGCAACCACAGGAAACCCAAGAAGCACGGGGAGGATATTTTTCTTCTTTTTCAAAAATATTTTTTAACAATTGAGATTGTTGCATTGAACAGCAGATCATCAATATTAAAGCGGATACACTATATGGCACAAAGCATGCAGACAGCTAGTTATCACACCCTTTCCGAAACTGTTGTCACCAGATTGTAAGCAATCTGGTGACAACGCAACATAATTATGCTGCAACGCAACATAATTTCCCCATCATTGGAACTAACAGAAAGTTAGGTAAGCACAAACTGAATGTCTTTATATTTCAGTCAAAGCACAGCAGCTATAAAACCCCAAAAATGCTTTTTTAGCAATGATGCTTATTACGCCATGCCCCAGATAAGTTCTTTATGTTTTGTGAAATTTCACAAAAGGTTTGCGTTATCACACCAAAATAGGATTTTACTTTTCCTTCTACTCACTTCTCTGCTCCTCTCACAGGTCCCATTTACAAACTCTGTGAACATTTAACTAAAAAGCTTGATGTTTTTTTTTTTAGTTAGATGTTCCTAACTGCAACATATTTGAGAGCTTAGCCTTGTGGTTTATAAGACTTCAGGTTAATCCTCCAGAGAGTAAGAAGCAGGAAACCATGGTATTTTTAGAAGTTGTGTGTAAGTCTGTTTTTTTCTTTTCTTTTTTAAAAACATTAAGGTGTGACACACTGCCACAAAAGTTAATTCATTTATTTATTCATCTACTATACCGCTTATCCTGTCCCTGGTCGTGATGAGGAGCTGAAGTCTATCCCGCAAGGACAAGGCGGGGTACACCCTGGTGCCAGTCCATCGCAGGGCATGCCCACACATACACACACACACACACACACACACACACACACACACTACAGGTAATTTGAGAATGCCAGTTAACCCAATTTGCATGTCTTCAGAGTGTGGAAGAAAACCAGTGTACCCAGGGAGAACATGCAAACTCCATACAAACACCTGAGGCGGGAATCAAACCTTCGACCCTGGAGGGCACAGATCTAACCAATCCTCCACAGCGCCACCTTTAGGACAGATTTACATCTGATATGTAATACAAAAAAAAACACGTACGTACAGACCATTACACTGATCTCAGAACATGTTAGTTATGAACACTGCATTTGAGCACAGTTTCACTGATCCCAGTGTGTCATATGCAGTATAACCTGTAACTTACCCTGATGTGTCACTAACCAGTGTGGGTTAGTGACACTGCTACATCACTCAGGTTTAACTTAATACATGATTTAGCTTATTGGAATCATCACCATTACAGTGCAGTCAGCTTTCCTCAGCTGCTATAGTGTTACCATGACAGCGTTGTTCCTGACATCTTCAGTAACTCTAAGTTCAGCTAACTTGCAGCTAATATTAGCTAATTAGCACAGCGGTTAGCTGTAACAGCAATGCCAACGTAGGATAGGAAATAAACTCTCAAAATAGCATTAAAGTTTACACAAATGTGTGTCTGTAACGCGCTCCTGCATGAGACACATACACATATACACACAGAGAGACACTTTAGCGCACTGAGCTAAGCTACATGGCTAACTAGCTGCAGAGCGGTTAAGGACGACCTTCGGACATTGCCTCAGCGCTCGTCTCATTCTCAAACCGTGCTCTTTAATACAACCGACACTCTACCTGGCGTGTTTATATAAGTGTCAGAAAAATAAATAACGCCATTTACCGTCATTAAATCATTCTTGAAAGTTTAGTAATGATGCTATTTTAGCGCCAAACCGGCCACGACACCTCCCGTGGAATAAACAAACACGGACAGCTGACGCTGCGTCACCACCGGGCGACAGCCTCGGGTTGCCAGATCCACGAAATGCAAAAGAGGAGTTGCCAGCCGCGTCCTTTTAACAAATTTTTACACAGAGCCAGCCCCCAAAAAAATGTATACACACTTCAGGAACAGAACATTGTTTATAAATATTTTAATACGAAATGTATTTCTATATGTATGATAATACTATGACACTATGATAATCCTAATACTATTAATATTATATTAATATAATATACATCATACTATTTTCATACTATTTCCTAATTTGTATAAAATTTTTTGGGCCCCTCTATATAAGATAATATAATAATATAAATTTAATGAGTTTGAGATATGTTCTATCTCAGACACATTAAAACCTGGCAGTAGAATTCACTATTGATGATCTAGCCCCTGGGGACAAATTCTTGATGCGCACTGTCGAAAAAGATGATGAGGTCAAACTGCAAACCTGTATTGCTCTTTTAGTCATAGAGATGATGAGCTCTTCCACTATGAAGACTGTTGCTTTGTCTCGTGGTCGTACCCATACACCCAAGTTTTGTTACTGGCAATGATCATCGACATGAAGGACGGGTCATCCACTATTTTTCAGTTCTTGCCAGCCTGGGAACGAACTTGTTCAAATAATAAGTGATGATTTCTATTTTCGGGTGTTGAGCTCGTTGAAGGTCTTTCTGAATTCTCCTTGTCTCATGACGTTCGTCTGCTCTTAAAGCACGCATGCCACTCAAAACACCTTGAACGACTCATTGCAACATTTCCATGAACTTGCTGTATCATGTCAAATGTCTCTGTGGCAGATTTGCCCGGTTTCACACACAATTTCATGTTCTAACTTGCTGTCCATGATGAAATAGCAGACATGGTAATGCACATGGTCAGCATATCACCTGCTGCACAGCTACTGATGTAAACAGGATGATGTCTTTTGCACACTGACTTATGAGGTAATACAAAAGAATGTGATGCATGCAACAAGTTGCATTGATGTAAGTGCATTGTCATGACCATGAGATAAAATAAACAGGGTCCTGGCCCTTGTTTATGATGACAGCATGGAAACTGTTCTTGCAAACAGGACGAGGACGTCCTGTTCTTGAAATTTGTAAATAGGACAGGGAGTACTCAAGGACCAAGGTTAGGAGGCTGTGGTTTAAGACTTACACACAAGTGTAATGTGGCTATGGGAAACTAAAAATCATTACGAAAATTGCAATTCTTGCCCAAGCTTGACATACTTTTGAACCTATCAAATGAAATTGAGCTCAAATTTTTGTTTTTAAAATTGTTCTGAAATTGTGCTTGACCATAGAAACCATGTTTTAACTAACTAATCATAAGTAGTCACTTATTCAGTCGGTTCATAAGAGGTGAATATTTAAAACACACAAAGTATGTGTGTAAAGTATGTAACAGTCCTCATGCACCGATACTGTGAGTAGAAACAGTAATCTAACTCTCCGGTAATTATTTAAATAAAGTGTTTATCAATAGTAGAAAGGATTTATGATCTATCTGTATGTATATCAAGCTATGCATATTTTTAAGTTCATAGTAGCAATACTTAACCCTGATTTACTAATTGTTATATCTTAAAACATATACAATAATATAATATATATCTTATATATTATAACATTATTTATTGTTGCATACATATATATGACAGATAAATTTTAATTGACACAATTGTTATCTTTTCAGTAAAGATCAATCAGTGGGGAATTTGTATAATAAACAGATTCTAAAAAATAATTAGTTTAAAAATGTCATGTAATTGGCGAAATCTTTGTATAAGCCCTTTATTTATCCATTTGGAAAGAGTCTTCAGCATCAGTGATTTATAATTGTAAGTTTGCCTAGCATGACAGAATTTTCAGGGCAGAAGACAGGGTGCTTTCTAATTTCTCAGAAAAAAATATTATATTAGTTATTATTCATTCATTCATTCATTCATTTATTTATTTATTCTGCTTTTTTTTAATTATTATTATCAAGGGACATAACTGATAATGTCACAGGTAAGAGGGATAAGCTTGTATTGCAGATGCTCCACATTCAATATTTGTTATTGTGTAAAATAACAATAAAATGATATCTGTGAATCAGTGATCTTAATAAAACAATCGTATTACTAGCAAATTTGAAAAAATGCAAAAACATTGAAAGACATTAATAAAATTGTGCTGTATTCCATTAAGCGTGCTTATGGTCATTTGCCTGCCACCCTCATTTGGTTAAAAAATGAAAAGATTACCCGTACAAAGCATTCCATGGTTATATGGTAGAGTTTATTATTTGCACCAGAGTTCATGTTTTTGTCTGTGTTCTCCTCTCCATGTTTTATTGGATCTCTCCTTTAATCATCAGCAGCAGGTACTCTTTTAATGCACATGGGATGTTTAGTTTATCAATGGCCGAGTGGCATCGCGCACCCAAACTGTGTCTCAGGGAACATCGACAGAGGTGCTGGAGTGTACGGGGTTGCCCATTCATCTGGCGAACCGAGTCAAAGAAGCACTTGTGTTTCTGGGGATGAGGAGGAAATGCATATTTGGATGAAATCAGAAATCCAGTAACAAAGTGTAAAAATAGATTTTAAAAAACTGAACTACCTTCAGTAGTTCATCTGGAACTTCCTGCAGCCAGTCCTGGCAGTCTGGCACCACTGGATAGCAGTTCAGCATTACTTCCAGAGTGGCAGGGGAGAGGAGGCACAACTTCAACATCTAAGAACACACACATATACACACACACTAAATAGAAACGTATATATTAACAAAGGTTATCCAAATGAAAAACTAATAAAAATATAATTATAATTAAGATCAGGTAGAAATTATTTCCTGTGTCATTTGATATTTTCAGTGTCCACTTACTCTGCTAGAAGGAGGCTTCGCTCCATGGTTCAGAAGAGAACGAGCAATTACTTCAGGCTGTTGCTCTGGATAATCCTCTACCACCTTTAAAAAAAAAAAAAAGTAGTCACACAGATTACTCATGGCCTGCAACATCAGAAAAGACTATGCCAAGTTTCACCACTGTCAGCAAAGAGCAGGAATCTCAGACTTCAATGTGCGCAGGTTCACTGAAACTGAACCATCCATAGCTTTGTCAGCTTGTTTAATACTGGTTGAACTGTAGTTTATAAACTCAAGTTTGTCAGACAATACATAATTATTAGTATTAATAAACAATCCTAGAAAACTGTACAAATCAATTATCCAGCTGATGGTTGACTTTTGAACTTTTCCTCTGTCGTCGATTGAGGATGTTTCCATTCCATACTCTCGGGCTGATAGTGTTACAGTATGTGGTGTGGATTGGAGAGCCGCACCACAAGATGTTTATGTTTATTAGATCCCTAACTCAGGGCTTTAGAGGGGGTCAATGGAATAGAAGTTTGTGAGAGTGCTTATGATACGCACGGGAAGACCTTTCCGTTTGGAGATAGCGTGGGATTATTAATTAAGGAACTTAAAAGCAGTGCCAGCTGGTGCAAAAAACATGAAAGTTTAAAAAAAACTAAATAAAAATTAAACTTTCGATAATCGCCTGTAAATAACCATTTATCAGGTGATTAAGCATCATTACTGCTAGTATGAAATAAATCGTGCAATAAACGTACTTTAAAACAGTGAATTGACTGACCAAAACACACAAATGACTGACAAAAACTGCATTAACACAGGCTAGTGGCTCTATTTGAAAAGAATTTTTTTTCTCTGCTTTCTTCGTTGAGAATGTTCCGATCGCATGAGCCCAAATATTTAAAAACAATATTGATTCGCTAAGAACAAAAGTAGGAGGGTTCGGGGCGCACAGTGCTGTGCCCCAAGGATGATTTGAAGAAATCCAATTAGATTTTTTCAAAAATGTACTTGCCTACATAGACACTCGTTTGTCAGGTGTTCTATCAATTCATCCTACTCATCATTATTTCGTACCCAGGCTTTCTGCGCATGCGCATTAAATTGCGAATTTACTGAGGTATTTATTTGATTCACGTGCCTATATTTAATTGAAGGTTAGTAGTGAATGTATTTAATCGTTTGTACCCATGTTAAAACTATAGGAATTACATTCTGATGAAGTACCGTCATGTGTCAGATGACGATTTTGATAAGGTAGGACAGACCGGTATAATTTTGTTTTTTTTACCGGTAGGAAATTTTTGACAAGTAGAACAACACCTGTTCTGGCCGCCACTGCCTAAAAGGAACCAAACGAAAACTGAAAACAAAATCAATAGAGCTCCGCCGTCTCCGCGAGAACGGACGGGGCTCTGGAAACTAAAAATAAAACTTATAAGATCCTCTTAGGACATATGCCCTTACCGAGGATTTATTTGAGAGAGGGGTTTGTGTGTGTGTGTGTGTGTGTATTTTTTTGTATAAACTTTATATTTAACCTGCGAACGCGCGCTTAATGGACAGTGCGCGCTCTCTCTCTCGTCGGCGTTTTAGAGAGACAGAGGCTGGGTCTTTGCCTCTGTCTCTTGACTTTCTGTGCACTTGTCTTTTTCTTTCGGTCTTTCTTTCTCGTTGACTTTTCTTTGTCCCGGCTACCTAAATGATCGCACGAAGTGCCGCGGTATCAGAACCCTTATATAGACACGCCGCCAGGTGCGGCGCGTTCACGCTGATTGCGGCGTTGCCTAGCAACCGTGTCTATAAATGGCCGCGCCTTTGCCTGTCCATAGCTCCGCGTGGTAGCAGCTTGTGGATCTACCCGGTCTGAACAATTTATGCGCGGTCCTGCCCCTCGCGCGACCCGCGTCATTACACATAGTGATAAACCCATATCTCATCACCAGTAATGCTTGTCTTTAAGAAACTTTCACCCTCCTTACAATATTGGTCCACGTTTGGTTTGCACATACTGAAGCGCTCCTGCTCTTCCGTGAGCTGTTTTGACACCAGGTACACCCTCAGACCAGAAAAAAAAACGAACTGATGCTTCGTGCAAACCACAAGTGGGCGTCCATTTTTGCCTGCACCGTAGTTACTAATAAACTGATGCAACACATTCACACCTGCACAGCAGTGACTGAAGAGAGACCGTAACCTTGAGTGGAAAGCAATGATAAGGCACACTGGCCAACAGAAGTTTAAATATAACTGAATGAGGATCATTTTTCTCTTACCCTGTTGATATAAGATCATAGGGTCTAAGAAATTGCACTACCTCACCTGCAGCAGGCAGTCCATGGGTGTGTATCCTGCGCAGTTGGGTGCATCCGCCCGAGCTCCGTGCTGCAGAAGAATATCGACAATTTGAGAGCAGCAGTTACTGCAGGCATTGTGCAGGGCAGTGTGCTGCTTCCTGCCTGCAGTGTGTGCTTTTGCTCCTGCCTGTAGCAGTCTCTGCACCACACCGAGGTATCTTGCAGCCTCAGCTGGCCTCTCAGCTCCGGCACATGCAGCATTCAGCGGTGTCTCACCCTCACGGTTCTGCACAGTCACATCAGCACGATGGGCGAGCAGCAGTTCCACATGTTCCTCCAGACCCCTTCGACATGCCAAGTGTAGTGGAGTGAGATACGAGTCGCCCTGGGCCACATTCACATCTGCACCCATGCTGACAAGCAGCTCTGTACAGCTGAGAGAGTAGAGGGAATGCAAAAAAAAAAAAAAAACAGGGCCATGAATCAAAGTTCCAAAGTTAAAATTGCTTATATATTATTTAGCCCCAAATGATCCCTAAGTGTTCAGTAGCATAACTATAGATTCATTACTTTACAAAGATTCAGTACATAATGGAAACATAAGTACCATTGCATGAACTCCAGGTCTAAATAACCATACCTTTGTCACTGACCGTGTTGAACTGCTTATATTAGACATTTCAACTACATTACCTCTGAACATTTGTTCATACCTTATTGTGCGTTAAAAGACTATGATTAAATATATAGTATATTTACCTCTTTATTAGAATATAAGTACAAAATATAGGAAACATGTACACAGTATTAAAAACACAAAATCCAAAAAATAATTTACTGCATGTGTGTCACCCAATGTTTAATTGAAGACATGTAGAAAAAAAACGTCCTATTGGTTGTTTGAGTTACTTTTGGTTAGGTATTAATCCTCGTTTTTTATGTTAAGCATTACATGCACATTTTGTATTATGTGCATTAGATTTTAACATTCTTTGAAAACTTCGTGATATGCAAGGTTCGATCACAACATTCAATTACAAATGAAAAAGATTACCGTATTTAACAGGTAACTATCAGGTAACTTTGCATCAGCAAGGCCACTCTCAAAGAGAGATCAGCAAAAAAACGTAATCTTCAAGATGTGTTGTTCAAGCTCTAAGAAATATGAGGAATTTGGACAGATCAAGGACAGAAATAGGAGTGGAAGGCGAAGAAAACTGTCAAGATCCGCTGAGAAATTTCTCAGGGTTTCTTCTTTGCAAGAAGAACAAGTATAGCAAGGACCTAGCATCTGGCAGCTTCATCCGGATTCCAAGTTTATCTGTGCACAGCCCGAAGGAGCTTGTTTTAAGAACTTAGAATAGTTTGTGAAGCAGGGAAGAACAGGGGAACAGGGGAAAAAGGCTGAATTATGCAAAGGCTCACAAAGATTGAAGTGACGATCAGTGAAAATGAGTATTACGGAGGGATAAATTCAAGTTCGAAATTTTTGAGTGTGAGAAGAAAGAATAATTGCTAATTGGTAGCTTAGGTGGCGAAGGCTCTAGCCCCCCCGTCGGTGGGTTGCCACACCCCATATGACCCAGCCACTGCATGCAGTGATCAAATGGGAGGGTTGCATCAGGAAGGGCATCCGGCCAAGTGCCAAATTGTTGTGTGGATTGATGGTCGGCAGTGCCGATCCCTTGACGGGAGCAGCCAAAAGACTATCAACATTCTGAATGATGCAAAATTTTGTGTTTGAACATTTAATTGAATCATTAACCTGGCATTCTCTTTTAGAGTTTAGATGGGCACTTTCCCCTGATTATATCAGCCGTGCTCACTCACGCATAGGACTCAGCAGTATTGCACAGGTGAAGGGGTGCGTTCCCATCCGCTGCCAGCAGATCAGGGTCAGCTCCATGCTCCAGCAGCAGCTTTACACACCCAGGGTGACTTCCAGAACAGGCATCATGGAGTGCTGTTCGACCTCCAGGGTCAGCATCCACCTCAGCTCCACGGAATAAAAGCTCCTCCACACATCCGTAGTGCCCTCTGCTGGCAGCCAGGCGCAGGGCAGATGTCTGCCTCACTTTGGAGGACAGCGTCCACATGCCTGGGGTTTGAAAAATGGAGAGAATTATAATAAGAGTAAAGAACTACTATGTTTCCGCTGGCACTGGCAAACAAATATTATCATATAGCATCAGGTATTTTCAAAGACAAGGATTTTGATATGATTAAATAAAATTTTAATTGTGTATATATAATGGTGTGTATATATAATGGTGTATATAGGTTATGTCCAAGCTTGGGCTCCTGCTCATTAGCTTCTGTATCCATGTTGCGCAATACACTTATTTTAGCCATATACTCATTTAGTACTGAATTACAGTATACATTGTACTTGTTTTGGTTGTTCTTCTTATATAACTCTGTTCGCCTGTGCATCAACCCCTCAAGGGGTAATTCAGTATGGTGTTTGGAAAATCCTATACATACAACTAAATCCCAACCACCACAGATATTCCCACTTTCTTAATTTGTGTGTATTTAAGTGTAAGTATTTCTACCCATTTCTGGAGTCCACACCATCTCCTCATGGACGATTTCCATTACTGCATTCACCATACCAGGTTCCTTAAGTACAGCGTACACACTCCTCATATCTCCACACATGAACGTGTTGTGGACAGTCGAGTCTCTGCAGTGGATCTGAGGTGGAGGAGCCCATACCGTCTGGATCTTCTCTGTCCCATGTCTGAGCCTGGGTGCGGCTGGCAGCGGATGCCTACTCATTACCCTCCTGTGAGCCAGTGCCCTTCGTGCTTCCTCCCAGTCCTGCAGCTCCTGTTCCACCCTCAGAGAGCGGAGCGTGGCTGACGTGAAGGCAAATGTGTTCTGAGACATGGAACTGAGTGACAGATCTAACTTTGATGACATAAAATGGTTTAGAGGGGAAAACTCCTAAAAAAAACACACACACACAGGGAGAGAGAGAATATTGTACAACAAAAAAATCATCAGCCTACTGTCTAAGAGCTGCAATGATAACACAAAAATGACATCCATTCTCTCTAAACCAGCCACAAAAAAAAAAACATACTCAGATCCCTAGATCTTTAAACCTGAGCTCACCAATGATAAAATAAAAAAGCTCTCTTGTGAGTCTCCATACTGTACTCTGTCAACACTGAGGTCAATCGCAGCTAGTTTTACTTTGGGTATGAGGTATGAGAATGAATTATTTAAACATAGACATGTAGTATAGTGTGTTTGTTTGTTTTTATCTAAAAAATATGCCGACTCACCTTCAAAGTCTGAGAAAAGGTCTTCTTTTACCTTTTGTCCGAAGAAAGTTGCCTACATTTTTGGTTAAAATGATCCACTATTGAGTTGAGCTTTTATTTACTATGTGTCTCTGATCTTTTAATATTTGTATTGAAAAATAAATGCGATTAACCCAGCTAATGTCCTTTCTGAGAGCTTGCACACAGTCACAAGATACTGTTGACCCCCAGTCAAAGCTGAGGGTATTAATAGAAGAAAATGTCAGCCGATATACTACCATTGCAATACCAGAAAACTGCCGGTAGAGGTCGTAAAGAGTAATTCCTATAGATACATACAGTAGATGTGTACATTACAATTGTATGTACAAGTAAAAGTAAACGTATGTAACTGTAAATTAAAGTCCTCCAACAATATATAGATATGTTTAAATATTAATAAAGGAGATGATTAAGAAGTGCATAATCATTTTAGTGCAGTGAATAATCTGAAACAATTCATGTGTAATCGATTAATATGCAATCAAGGGATCTACAGAATAGAACAGAATGTGCATTACCATGTGCATAGTGAAGATCTTAGAGACGGTGATCTTACCCCTAACACAGAGACGAGTGCAACAAAGTGCAACTGCAGTCACAGAAGACTTCCTGTGGTGTTTTTTTTTTTTTTTTTTCACAGCAGGCATTCTATTACTGAGCGTGCTCCACTGTTATGGATGGGATGCAAATTGTTCTCCACAATGTTCATTAGTTTGTGCAGCATCCTCCCTCTCTAATATGTGTGTATATATTCATCCAATAAAATAAATGTTTTTAAATAAGTATAATACTGTAAATGTAAGCTACTGCCCATAAGATAGTGTGGCAAAACATTATGTGGGCACCTGACCACAACATCCACTTTTTTCCCATTTCAGGTTTAGTCCACTCTTTTGTTTTTCTTATAACCTCCAGTTTTCTTTGAATTATTTCCACTATATCGTAGAGCATGGCTGTAGTGATTGGCCTGTTCACCAAGAGCATAAGTTAGATCAGGTGCTGATATATAATGAGGAAGGCTGGGGTGCTGTCAGCATTGCAGTTTATCCCAAAGATGTGTAGTGGGGAGGAGGTCAGGGTGTGCAGGTCACTCAAAGGACCCTTTTCCACTCCAACCTTGGCAAATCGTCTTTTTATGTACCTTAATTGTGCACAGGAGCAGTGCTCTACTTGAACATTTTTGTAGGTCTTAATTCCAATGAAAGAAAATTGTAATCCTATAATATACAAAGACATTCTATACAACTGTATGCTTCCAACTTTGTGGCAACAAAATGGTATTGAACTGCTTAAGAACTGTGGTGTCAAAAATTATCTGAAGTAAGTACATTTTTAAATAGTGAACAAGTTGTATTGAATAGAATTAGTGTCCTTTATGAAATATCATGTGCTGTATGATAGGGTCCAGGCCTACATGATATGTGGTATAGAAGATTAATGAATGATTGATTTGGCAGTGGTGGCTCAGGGGCTTGAGGATCTGGGTCACTGATCACAGGTATGGGGTTTTGAGCCCCACCACTGCTGAGTCACCACTGTTGGTCCTTAACACTGCACTCTGTACAACCCAGCTACTACATGAAGTTCTGGTACTGTATCTGACATAAAACATGTACTATACTGTGCAGAACAAATGAAGTGGTGACCCCTAAAATATAAGAGTCCAAGCCCAAGAAAAAAAAAATGTGTACGACTTCATTGGCATACTGAAGTATTGGTGGTTTAGTGGTGGGTTTCTCACTAAACTGCCATGCAGTGGGCCTGGGTTCAATTCCCAATCCAATGCCCAAACCCCAGACACTGGATGCAGTGTTGATCCAAAGCCTGGATAAAATGGGAGGGCTTCTTCTGGAAGGGCATCCAGTGTAAAACCTGTGCCAAATTTTGTGTGGATCAGATGGTCCGCTGTGGCAACCACTCGATGGGAGCAGCCCACAACAAACTGTTACAAACTGTACTATCTTAATATATCTTAAAACAGTAGGGTGTTTCCCAGTTGTACTCTATACAACATGTTAAAAAAATACAGTATGCTTGATTGGAAACTGAATTTGAAACATACATTGATCAGCCATAACATTATGACCACCCATCTAATATTGAGTAGGTCCCCTTTTCTGCAACCAAAACAGTAATAACCAGTGTGTTTTGGCATCTTTCTTTGGTAACCAGCAATAACCTTTTCAGAAATTTAAACTATAGTAGCTTTTCTATTAGATCAGACTACACAGGCCAGCCTTCATCTCCATATGCATCAATGAGCCTTGGTTGGCCACGACTCTTTAACCGGTTCACCAGTTTTCTGTATTGGACTACTACTTGGTAGGTCCTAACCCAGGCATGGGCAAACTATGGCCTGGGGGCCACATGTGGCCCATTTAACATTTTGATTCGGCCCGCCAAACTTGAAAAAATTTAATAAATTAACCTTGTTAATGTTTTATTTCCCCTGTAATTCTGATGTTTCCACTCTAGATAAATTGGCTTTGTTGAGGTGAAGCGTAGGCCTATTACTCCACGTTTGACCCTTTGACCAAAGCATGCCAGCTATCTGCTCCTGTTCAGGCGCCTTTGTCAAATGTTAGAACTCAATGTGGCCCACGAATCAAAAAGTTTCGTGGCCACCCCTGTCCTAACCTATGCAGATCGGAAACCTCGTTTAAGAGCTACGGTTGGAGTTGCTGTGATCGGGTCGTCAAGCTATCACAGTTTGGCCCTTGTCAAAGTCGAACAAATCCTGAAGCTTGCCAATTATTTCTGCTTCCAACACATCAACTTCAGGGACAAAATGTTGACTGTTACTTCCAGGCACCATTTTAATGAGATATTGTAACTGTGGCTATTGTGAGAAGAGCCACATTGTGATAGCTAGATGACTGGGTCAGAGCAACTCCAAAACAGCAGGTTCATTGCCTACAGTGGTCGGTGACCTATCAATATCTGCCCAAGGAAGGAAAAAAGATTAACGTGGGTTGCTAAGGCTCACTGACGCATGTATCTAGCGAAGACTCGCCAGTGTAGTTTGATCCGGGAAAAACAACAACTCTACTCAAATTGTTGGTTCCCTTGGAAACATTAGGTTGGTGGTCATAATGTTGTGGCTTATTGGTGTACATATACTTTCAAATTGCCCTCTTCAGCTTTCATACTTGAATACACCATTATGAAGATTATTCTGGGATGTTCATTTTTGTTAACTCCCTTTCTACTCCAGCACTCTGGTTGGGGCTATTTCTTTAAATCTCCATAACTACGACACTCTTTCACTTTCCTTTCTGCACCACACACTCTCTCACACACACGCAGAGAGAGAGAGAGAATACAGTGTTTGAATGGGTGAGGGATAAACAAAATGCAAACAATGCGGCACAGTGGTCGAATAAAGAAACAGAGGACATCTGATTGACCTGTGTTTACCTCAGGAACCGGTTAATAATGTCATTTAAATCAGACACGAAGGTAAACTTCCTGTTGCGTTTCTGGCGCATAGGCGACATGTCTTCCTGATTTTTGAGGGATTTTGTACAATATATTGTGTTTTAGTTTAATTTGTTGAGCCTATGGCTTATTAATATCTCTGCGCACAATACTATTAAATCAATAAACTAGTCTATGTTCAAATAATTGTAATAGTAAAGATTAAGTCCCCACCCCCCTCTTTTTTTTTTGTCCATATCTCGTTTGTCCAGCAGATGGCGGAAATGAGACATACGGTATGCGTACGAGGGCTTCCCGCCGATATGGAGCGCGAGCGGCTAGAAGATAAGCTAATGATTCATTTTCTGCGCGAGCGGAACGGAGGAGGAGAGATCTCATCCATCAGCATTAAAGCAGCAGATCCATATGCCGTCATCACGTTTGAAGATAGCCGAGGTCACTTTCTCTTCCATTCTAAATAATGTGTACATGTGATAAAGTGATCAAAACAATTGGCCAACATAATATTTCATCATTCATTATGAATAAAGTAATAGACTAGAACATGGGGCATTGGTGGCTCAGTGGTAGGTATCTTTCCTGCAATGGCGGAAGGCCCGGTTTCAATTCCTAGCCAAAGCCGGTTGCACCAGGAAGGGCATCCGGCGTCAAATCTGTGCCAAATTGTTGTGTGGTCTGCTGTGTCGACCCTCTGATGGGAGCAGTGAAAAGACTAACAACAATTAAAACATACTGGCACTAACCACTGTGGCTTAGTGGTTAGCCTGTTTTCCTTGTGCTTTCTTCCTACAGGATACTTCCAAAGACATGCAGCATAGGCTAATTGGATTGTCTATGTGCCCTGCACTGCAAGTTCCCTGAGAGAGACTCCAAATCACCCATAACCCTACACAGGATGCCTGGTGTAAATAATGGATGGATGAACATAAAATAATACCCCTGATATTCTAGAAGGGTTTCCATCCATCCATCCATCTAGGAACCTCTGTAGTCTAACTAGGGACCATGGAGGCCAATGGTGACCATTGTGTTTATTCTGATTTTTACAGCTATTGTAGGACCTCCGGTCAACATTCACACATGCATTCACAGACTACACGCAATTCGGGAACACCAATTAGCCTAATCTGCATGTCTTTGGACTGTAGGCGGAAACTTGAGTACCTGGAGGAAACCCACCAAGCATTGGGAGAACGGGGAGGGGGTGGGGCTCGGCCCTAACCCTGGAAGCAAGGCAACGGTGCTAAAAGTGTGTTACCACTGTAAAGTATTTTCCAGTAATAGCACAAAGTGATGTGCTTTATTTCTCTGAAATCTCTTTAAACCTCAGAATTTGCCAAAGATTAATTGAATGATTAATTGTACTGTTTACCTGTTTAAATGTTGTAAACCTTCTGAAAAAAAGTTTTCTACATTTACTTGCGTTTTAAGAATTTAGATTTCCCCCTCTCTTCCCTTGTTGAAAATATGAAAGGCACAGGCTTACCTCTCCGATTGAAACTAGAGACTACTTCACCACTGACAAGGTCACCATAACGGTTAGACATGTTTTTAATGTGATTTTCAAGGATCCGCCCTACACGTCCTTGTATAAGTTGTTACAATAGAAATGGCGAGAAATTTTCTATATGGTGTGCACAAGTACAATGTACAATATTCAGTGAAATACTTTTACTTTTAATGTTTTCCCATAGCACCTATAGGCACAAGCATACATCATTGACAAAACTGTAAGTGTAAGTGATGAGACAGGAAATGGAATGTAATTGATAACCAATGATGATTTTATAAAAATAAATAAAATAAATAAATAACTCTCAAACATCATAAGAGACATATCACATCTAAACTACAGTCTGTCCAGTTTTATTAAAAACTTCTATAAAATATTTGCAGCATGCTTACCATTACAGCACTTCTGATAATTCTGTGATTTAAAAGATTTTCTGGAATGATTCATTTATATTTTATTGTATGTATATTATATGTCTCCATGACTTTAAAATAATAATATCTATACATATTATTTTTCCTTGTGTGATATGTAATAATTTTCTTATTTTGTCCTTTTTTGACTTCCTACAGTTGCTCTCAATGTGTGCAGTCATAGTCCACACGTTTTAGAGGTAGATGGAAAGCTGTATGAACTTTCTTTGAGTTTTCCTGGACAGGAGTCAATGCACCTAAACAAGGTATGGTAGAAGGGCAAGAATCAATTGAATATTTATCTTCTTAAGCCTAGAAATATAAATGCAGTCCTGTAATGTTTTTCAATTTTTTTTTTCTGACACCTCTCTGCAGTGCATACTTGATATGTCTGTGACGATAGATTGCAAGCGCTTGCCACTGGGTGAAGAAACTATAAAAACTATCACTGAACAATTTCCAGATCTCACTGTTAATTACATTAAGCCTCAGAGGCACTGTACCTTAAAAGGATGCTATACGGAGGTTAAAGATGTGGTATCATACTTGACAGAGCTTCTTGTAGACTTTGAACCTCCACATGAGGAAAGTGATAGAGTCCATTTACATCATAAAGGCCAAGATGACCCTTCAGACCAATCACATGGACCTCACTTTGGTGGGGATGTTTCTTTGCATCAAGAATGTTTGAATGTAAATGGTTTAAAAGAATCACAGGCACAAACACACTCTGATGAGAAGTTAAAAGACTGGGTAGATGCAGTAAGTGTGGAGGCGCTTTCCTTAATCATGGAGGCAGATGTATTTGCATATCTATGCAACAGAAGTGAGAAGTACCAGAGTATATTGCAAAACCATGGTGTCCATGTGGTTGATGTTACATCTGCAGGAGTCACCACACTCTATTTGCAATCCAATGCAAATGGTAAAACTGGGTCCAAAGAAGAAAAACACCTACACCATGCCCGCAAAGAGCTAAGTCAACTTTACCAGCAGGTGGAGGGTAATTTGAGAAGAACTCAGATTCCAAGAAGTGCTCTTAAACTGGATGGAGAACAAACTGCAGCATTTAAGGACGTCGAGTCATTACTGCCCAATGTGCTCATCAGCTATGATCAGACTCATGTTTATATTGTAGGTGAGAGCAGTGAAGTCTCTCAGGCCAAACAGATCCTGCAGATTGGTTCACCTAATGAGAATTTAAGAGCAAAGCAAGAAATCGCATTTCCATCATCTCCTTCTGGCTCCTACACCCCAATTGCTGAATCGGAGACAATGCAGATGGCCGTAGCGAATAGCGAAAGCAGTACAATCACTCCTAAAATGAGAATTTCTGATGCTGAGAGAGGAGTAAGGACTGGGGAAGAATACAGACTGGCTGCTCGATTTAAGAACTCTGACATGGGCTTACTAGGGTTTGGCCATATAGAAAGAGGAAGAACTAAAGAGAGCCAAGATTTAACCAAAGCCTTTCAAACATTACCACTGGGATCAAATTCCTCACTTGGTAATCCAGTTACAGTAAATAGTGACCAAAACAGGACTTCTCAGTTTGATGCTTTCAAATTCACTGGTGCAAATAATGTAGAAGACAATATCCTGTTTCAGACAATGGAGCCACCATCCATTACAGGCACATTGAAAAACAGAGGTCAGGTCTCAAACAAAACCAATTCTGTAATTGGTACCCCCCGAGTGGCACCTGCATTCATAGCTCCACTTAACACACCTGTGAATGACCTTACACGGCTTGAGAAACCGCCTACAGGACCTACACTAGACTCTACAACCACCTCTACTTCTTCCTTACGAAGGGCAAATAGTTTTTCAGGCCAGCAATTACAAAAACAGATGATACCGAAGACCATAACTGACGAGAAGTCATGTCTTGCAACACATTCTTTTAGGAGACCCAGATCCAGTAGCCTAAATAGGATGTCTGCACAGTCACTTAAAAGCAGCATTGTATCAAAGGACATCATTGTACCTACACTGAGATGGAGTTATATAAAAGAGGCTTATCAGTCTGATCTAAAGTCTCTTCTTTCTGATCTCCAAGTGTCAGAGAACCAGATAGACAAGTCTAAGACCATGATTATTCTAAAGGGATCAGCATCATCCAAGGTTGAAGAATGTCAGCATGAACTGCAGAAGCTAGTTGATGGGATAGGTTTAGACTTTTGTGTCCAAAATCTTAAACTGGCAGATCTTGCTGTGACTGATGGCAATGACATGTTGAAGGAATGTTGCTGGAACATACGCTCACACTTCAGCAAAATTGTACTGCAGCATGTAAAGGATGCCGTTTTTCTGATGGGACCTAAATCTCAGTGTTTTCAAGCCATTGAAATGTTAAAAGAACTGTTTCCTAATGGATTATCTCATTCTGGATCTTTGGTCGATACCGACGCCCATCACGGAAGTATAGATCCAAGTCAAGCAAATGCATTAGCTAACCAGACACTAATTAAAAGCAGGAGTCAGATTAGACCATATCAGACCAAGGCTAATAGTGAGAGTGCTGCAAAAGACAGAATGAAAGGATGCAAATTTGAGTCCATGATTGCAAGTTATGTGCAATCACCAAAGCCAGTGGCCAAGGACATTCTTAAGAAAGCTTCAGATTTGGAAAAAAGCAAGACTAGCCTATTACCAGGCAAATCTTCTGAGGTAAGCGGAATGCCGCTGGGACCGAGGGATGACTGGCAGAAGGCTTCACCCCTCACAGTGCAGAAAAGCCAAAAAGCAACTACACTGCCTTTGAAACAGACCAACTTTCCAGTCTGTAAACAGTTGGGAACTTGTGTGTGTGGAGAGAATGGTACACCAACAAGCTGTGGTGTTGTTCTCTGCTCCGAGTGTATTCTACTTCATACTCATTGTACAGAATGCACTAGAGTGAATGAAGCCAGAAAAGCTTCAAAGGAAACGCAAGTTCTTCCACTCAAAGAGGATCAGAATACAGAAGAGCTCAAAGGAAAAGAGGCTGGCACAAGACCAAAACAGGAACAAGGCATTCAGGGCACGATGATGTGTACGGAGTTGTCAGTGAAGCTACCAGGCTTCGAGCAATACAGAACAGTCAAGATTACCTACTCCATACCGGACGGCATTCAGGGAGTACGATTGCTTTCCACCCATTTTATATTTCATATGAGAAATTATGTTTTTATTATTTTATTTATTATTCTTATTGTGTCTCTCACAGGAGGAACATCCCAACCCTGGACTACCATTTCAAGGAGGTGTATTTGATGCCTATTTGCCACTCATTTCAAAGGGGCAGGGCTTATTGAAATGCCTTGAGAAGGCATTTAAGCAAGGGTTTACCTTTACCGTTTGCCCAAGTAGAGCTAAAATAGCATGGAGCAGAATCCCACACAAGACCAAAATCACAGGAGGCAGGAGTGGGTGAGTTCAATTACACCAATGAACACAAAATAACAAGACAAGTAAGGAAGAATTAAAGGTATGACCAGAGGGAAACATGGTAGTGCTCTCATTTGTAAAGGATACATTTAAGTTTTATTGACAATGAAAAGACAAAGCAGTTGAGTTCTTCACATTTGGCTGAGAAACTGAAAATATAATATGAGGGGAAGACAAACATTTCCGCACTCTGGCTCTAGAATTTATTTTAATGAACTTTTGGACAAGACATAACCTCCTTGCTTTTCATTACACGTTGTCCATCTGTCGACAAGCTTTCATATTCCCTCACCACAAAATGTTTTAGGCTGAGCCGACGGAATGCACGAATCTTCACTGCTTCACCTTCGCTTCCAAGACATACAGTAAGAAGGATGCTTTAACAGCTCAAAACAAAGTTTAGCAGAGGGGACAATGTGGCATTGTCATGCAAGATCATAGCGCCCTTGGATATTCCTTTTTTTCTCCCGATACTGGCCCTTGAGAATCCCAGAAAACTAGAAGGATCAACTTTTCAGCCAATGGTTGACTTTTGGGCGTTTTCTTAGTTGGCGATTGAGGAGGTTTCCTTCCCATCCTCTGCCATTCACGCTCAGGCTCGTAGTGATAAATCCATGCCTCATCATCAGTCATGATTCTCTTTAAAAACTTTAACAGACATTTTGAAGATATTCATAAAAAATATCACAGCATGCTGCTTTTCTTCCATGAAACTCATAAGTGGGGCATCCATGTTTGCTCACACCACAATGCACGCAATGCAAAGTAACACGTTCACACCTGCACAGCAGTGACTTGGGGAGCCAGTAGGATTGAACGGAAAGTGCTGATCAGACCAGCAGGAGTTTTAATATAATCGCAGTGTGGATCATTTTAGATCCGCATCACTTACATAAATCAAATTTGGAATTAATTAAATTGTAATAAAGATAAAGTAATAAGGTTGTAAAAAGTAATAAAGTTGTTTTTTTCTTTATGTGTGTGTCCCCCCCACAGGAATGGATATCCTGACTCAACATATCTTAAAGACTTGTCTGAGGCACTGAGGACATGCGGGATTGAGGGGGTTTAACTGACAATAAAGTGAAAGTTGGATATCTCGCAACCCGAGGCCTACGTGTTTATAATTAAGTTTATTTCAATTCAAAATGTTCCAAAGAATGTATGGTCAGGCCATAATCACTAATGTATACAGGAGGTAGTTCAGTATTAAGAGAAAATTGAAATGGTTGAGCACCTGTGATTTTTTTTTTTTAATTCTTCATGGTTAATATTTCTCCTAGCCTTATTTGTTTATTGACCAGTAAGTAATTATTTTTGTATTATATTGTATTATTTGAATGACTATAATATATTATATAAACATATACATAATAAACCCATTTTTATAACTGAAATCATGTTTTTTAAGAACTGTTTACATGATATGCACAAAGAACAGAGAGCTGCAGTTCTTCTAATCAACTCATAGTCTGTCTACCAGTTTTTTTCTCCATACAGACAAATAAAACCTTGAATATCAACACCATAATCACTTAGACGGTAATAAAAAAATAATTTTAAAAAAAGTCAGCTGCTTTTATGATTTCATTCAGATCATAGCACTCACTATCTCTCAAGCTTATTTTTTTCTCCTATTTAACTCCCCGTTCAAGCTGTTTTGGTCATCAGCTCAGTTTATATCCCCTCTGCTCCGAGTGTTCTTTCGGTTTCTCGTCATAGCACAAATATGCATTGTATTTCCTTCTGCTAAAGCGCTTCTTTTCTTTTTGGGTGTAGCTTAAAAAGTGTTGCAGGGACACGGCCGTGTAAGAAAGGCAGACTTCAGATTTCCAGTTCCACAGTAAAACTTTTATGCAGTTCTCTTCTTTTATATTTGCAAATGATTACCTCGCTTATGTTTCAAAGACCTGTAAAACCGGTGACACCACCTGTTCTTTACACCACACCTCCCTGCTTATTTTCTGCATATCTACCGTCATACTCCCACACCCATTTACACAAAATATAACCAGGAGGCTTTCTTCATGTGTTGTTCGACACAGGCTTGTACTGAGACACAGCACATTCTGAGGACATTTCCTCAAATTAAATGCGAAATGGCAAAGGGGGTTCCATTGAAGAACCGGGACCCTTTCAGCTGTCCCATCTGTTTGGACTCGCTCGAGGATCCGGTAACGATTCCATGTGGACATAACTACTGCATGGCTTGCATTGAGGATTACTGGAACGAGGACAAGCGCTCGGCGTCTTACAGCTGTCCCGAGTGCAAGGAGACCTTCACACCGAGGCCTGCTCTTAACAAGAACCTCATGTTTGCCGAGGTGGTAGAGCAATTAAAAAATGCAAGACTGCAAGACAGCTCGCCTCGCAACCCCGGACCTGCAAGCGCGCGTTGTAGCATGTGCACTGGACGAAAAAGGCAAGCTGTCAAATTCTGCCCGGATTGTGTCGAGTCAGACTCCGGGGCTCATAAGGAAGTTAACGTTGGAGAGAAGCACACTATAGTGATCATAAACAGAGAGCCTCGGATGGATATCTGTCTCCTACACAACCTCGCACTGGATATCTATTGCCGAACCGACCGGCAACTGATCTGTTCGCTTTGCTTCACCGAAAGCCACAGAAATCATGATGCGGTTTCTCTCGCACCAATAAGTACAAAAGGACAGGAGAGTAAAAGTTCGCATAAGGACACACAGCATGGAAACAAGCACGGAAGGAGGAAATGCCAAAGAAGCAGGCATGAGAGTGGTCATGGGAGTAGACACCGAAGCAGCTCCAGAAACACCCTGCATTTAAACAGCAGTCATGAAGTGATGCAAGGGAGTAACATGACGAGGCACGGACAAGTTGTAGGCGGTGGACATATCACGAGCGCACACAGGAGTAGACATGGGAGCTGGCACATGAGCAGCAGGCATGAGAAACCGTAACACTAATGTGGAAAATCGTGTGGAGTAGTTCATGTCAGAGGAAGGTCAAATATGAGGAATCAAGGAAGTGTGTAATAGTGCATTTCCTTATTTAACCTGCAGATACTTAACATTTTCAACATTGCATTGTTTTTGACTTTCTATTTCAAGATAAATACAATTGCCATATTTAATGTGTCGTATGGCGAGTATGAATTGTTTGCAAGTATTGAGGATTTCTCAAAAAAAAAAAAAAAACCACACATTTCATATGCATGTGAGCTTATCTTCGTAGGACTTTCAAACGTGATTAACTTACAACCTAGAAAGTTTTAAATCCTTTTCACTCTATCCACAACATTAAACTACTGCTTTAGCAGCAGGCCTGATTACCTAAACATCAAAGAAAAATTCATACTGCTTTCTAGATAAACTATTAGTTATGAACAAACAGGTCAACGTAGAACACCGTGTGTAACTATTATAAAGCTGAATATAAGCATTTCACCATCATTGTGGATGTTCGCTTACATGACAAATAAGAATTTTAATGTGTGCAAACAAGTTCCACACCCTTACTGCTAAAGCACAAAACCACAATGTATATAGAAATTTGACACCATCCAGAACAAAACATTTATTAATAGTAAGCCAATCAAAATTCTAATAGTTAAACTTTCAACATGCCGCCTGGAAACCTGGGTCAAAAGTTTCTTCTAACCATTTCATTGGTTTTAACAGTGCCTCTAAAGACGGATCTTTTTAGACCCTTGTTTAACTTCAATAAAAAGGACTTTCTTTTCTGCAGCAAGGCTTGTGAATTCTGTTTTTCTAATTCCACTGACTCTGGCAAACTTTGATTCAGACTTATTGAACATGTACTAAATGTTTTCATTTATTAGACACAATGACACCCTAAACAGATGACCGGACTCAAAATGGTGACACTCAGGTTTTCATACTGCGTATAGGCATGGGTTCCTTAAAACAATGACTGGACAATATTGAGCAGGTTGAAGCACAGTAATTCAAGTTGTACGCTTATTTTGGCTTCAACAGCACTCTTGATAAGCTGTTTATGTAATCAGATCTACAGCTGGATTGTTGTAATGTCCGTAACAGCAAGATTGCCAATGGTAATAAAAAATACCTGCTGACAACACTGCTGTAATGGTTATGTTTTAACTTGAAACTACCAAATATTCGTGTGATTCCTGAAAGTAAATGCCCTGGGTTTAATAGATTCAATTTGCATTCAACGTGCCACAAATACAGTATATGCACTTATATTATGTAGGTGCATAAGGGAGGAAAAAAAAACAAACACCTTTTTTTTATTTTTTATTATGCTCTTTTATTAGTCCTGGAAAACATGTAAGGCATAATGGTAACATCACACACAGAAGCGTTAAACGAGCTCTACGGTCCTCCTGACCACTTGTGTGAGTCACACACGATCCAAACCCAGAGTCAAGCACAGAAGCAGCGGCCCTTCACAGGGTCTCAAATACATTGGAGAGAACACTGATGGAGGGAGTTGGAGGAAAAAAAAAATTTAAAAAAAAAAAAAAAAAAACAGTCTGTCGCATCTCTGACGTGTGTGGAAGAAAGGGTGATCAATACAAGTACGGCTCGAGGGGAGAATGATTGAAGCTATTTGGCAACCGCTGTGTTGAGTCATGTCATGACAATCACTGGGGTCCTGATATACAAATGTCTAACAAGTCTATATAGAAATCTTGGTTCTTACAAATATCTCGCTGTAATTATAGGCACTACTACTAAAATGGAGAGGGGGGAAAAAAGTTTGTACGGTTTTACGAGACCAAATCCTAACTTTACATCTTAACTATCATTTGGTACGTACCCTGTTAACCAGCACGTCTAGTCGTATCTAAAAATGCTAAATTACTCGCTTATAGGAAAAATGTACAAGCTCAAGCGGCTCGATCCACAACACAACACTGCTCTGAATGGCTGAAAGCAGTCCTGATGGGAGTTTCCTGTTCTGGGAAAAGTTGCACAGAGGAAGCAGTGCGGCTTTGACGGAACCTCGACCGCTCTGGCTACCGTCCATGCAGCTAGATCCATTTCCACCAGAGACACACACACCTGCAGCTAAGCTCATCTCAGGCCCCATGAACCCAGCAAAAGTTTTTAGCCTAAAATGCAAACTGCGTGCTAATGTACAAACCTCATGCCAGTGAATGCATGCAGTCATAAAACAGATGTTTGTACTACTGGGACCAGAGACTTGTGAACTGGAGAATAACGGATTTTCTTTTTGCTGTACAGCAAGACAAAACCACGACGGAGGAAATAATGGAACCTATGGCTCCCATGTTACCAAGCTGAAAGTTCTAGAGCCAGAACAACCCTGTAGAGAATGAGATGGAAGAACCGGGGATGGAACCTGGGTTCTGCAACTAGAATCCAGTCCAACCAGTGCAGTTTTATGGGGGGAAAAAAAACAAACAAAAAAAAGCCCACTGACGACTTAATTGTCTTTACCGAAGGGTGACATTTTCTGCTGTATCTTTATCTGATCTTTGTTGAGTTGTAAACAGGAGCAGATTTTATTAACTGATTGGCAGATCAGCCCTTCACGAACAGAACTGGTGTGTCAGAGGGCGATGCGAGCGTGCTTTTGTGGAGGTATTTCAGTGTTCGTTAACAATCGATCGGCACAGTGAGACCTAACCAGCGTTTGCATGGATTAACAAAAAAAAAAGCCAGGAGTTCGTAAGCACCAGTAAATTTCAGCGATGCGATCAACCACACACGACAGGTACGACATCGGTTTAAGACTTTTTTTCTTTTAAACATTTTTCTTTTAAACTGCCAGTCGGGTTAAAAGCGACCAGCAATGATTCACATCGTTCCTGCTCTTTTGTCGGTCATTGTGGTAAGGATAAGCTGGAGTGAAGGCAAGAACCTTAAGCACAGTTTGGCACACTTAATCAGGATGAACAGAACGTCATTCCTCACATTTCAATGGAAGTGCAGCAAAGCCTGTTCAACTTAGAACCGCACAAACTGAATAGTAGGACTACACAGTAACAACAGGAAAAAAAAAGCAAAAAGAACAAAAAGGTAATAGAATGAGGACGAACACCCTTCTCTCGAGTGTTAGTCAGGGTCACGTGGTGCTTCAAAATTGAAGTACTTTTTCACAACATAGGGAGAAAAGCACAGATACACACCCCCACATACAAAAAAAAAAAAAAGACTTTGATTGATCCCGAAACTGAACTCACATCAGAATTCAGTCACCGGTCTCATGTCAGAACACGGTCACTCTTTAGGCAAGGATGGCAGTGCTACACCCGTCCCAGTGCATTCTGGGTAACCTCCTCCATGCATGTATGCACAAGTTTTCAATGATGAACAAACTGGTTGAAATGAAGTTCTGTTACCTGTAACTATTTGCAGCTCTCCTCTATATGTATGGAGCATCATAAGTCTTATGTGGAGCACTGGAGGGGACTCTTGAGGGACAGTGGGACTGGGTGTGGGACTGCCATCCCTATAAGTGCATTAAGATCCACAAGCAGAGTGCAAATAATACCAAACCAAACACAGGCCATTCACCAGAGAGGGGGAAAGAGAGGGGGGGGGACTTACAAGTTATGTACTGTATGTTAGAGATAAAACTGCAAGGAGAGGGGAACAAAGGAGCTAGATCTTACATGCTAGCTCATCGCATAAGGGAGGTAGAGACAGGAAAAAAAAAACAAAAAAAAAAACACTTAAATCTGACAACTGACCTGAGGACAGAGACGTACATCCATATAAACTTTCAACCACATCTGTACACAAGACACACTGCAGTTCTCACACTCACAAAAAACACAAAAACCAGACTCACTGACGGAGCGACGGAAACCACGTCACACTGCAGTGCATCTATATCGCCATGAGAGGCAGAACACCAATACAGATGCATAAATTTAGCCGGGGGAGGAGTCAGTGGGTTTGATCGACTGGTATCAGTGCTGGAAGGCTGCCAGGTAACGCCCTTGTGACTCAACTCTGACACAGCAGCCTGAACAGGTGTCAAATCAGCACCGAGGGACTCTGAACAATATTTTAATTGACTAAAAGTTTAGGGGGGGACAAAAAGCGTGTAAATAAGTGTGGGAGAGATTGGAATTGGTGGGTGGGTGGATGAGTAGGGGCAACCATGTCATCACTTGCTGGCCGAATGCCTGTTGCTATGCCAACTGGTGACGGTGAAACGCAAGAGCTCGAGGAAGAGAATCAGAGAATCAGAAAAACAATGATTACTCTGGAGACAGGCCAGCGGTCATAAGGGTCCGAGCGGAATGCTCCAGATAATACGGAATCCTGGAGGTGGCTCGGGAATAACGCGCTATTCAGGAGTGTTTCAGCATCTCGGCTTTAATACAATAACCTGAGAATGTGTCTGCATGTGTGTGTGTTGGGAAATGTTTCGCTAAAAGTGCTGCTCTGCAGCGGAGCTCATTAAGGTCAGCGTGTTCAGGCGCAGAATAATGATTTAATTAGTGTACAGCGTGATGGATAGTGTGACTGTACGCATGCGCAGGTCACTAAAAATCAAAGAATCAGTTTTCAGTCTGTCAAAATATAAAAGTCACTTGATATCCATTAAGTTCATGTTTTTTTAGGTTTCTTTTGCATTTTAGACAGTGGCCAGTCATTTATTTCTGTTTTCTTTTTGTGCCTGGATTCTTCTTAAAAATTCTTCAATGATCATTACTTCTAGTGGGGGGGATAAAAAATTCTTAATTTGCACCATATTTTCCAGCTTGATCATAACACTTTCAAAGACTTTAGAATAATTAGAACATTTTATTTTACACTATAGTGGGTGTACATGAAATGGTGAGCAAATCAGAAACCACACCGACTCTTCCGGACTTATTGCCTTGGTGAATAATGTGGGTGCGGCTCAGCGATTAACTTTTCCGTCAAAGAGTCTGGTCCAATAAGGAGATCGGGATCACTAACTGGAAAACATGTGATAGAGGAGACAAGTAGGGGTTTTGGATAAGGGGGAAAGGGACATGTATGAAACACTGTAGTCATGGCAACAGGACTCATGCTCAACCCTGGCATTTACCCATATTCCTTTGTGGGGACACCAGTATTATGCAAGCACAAAAAAAAAGCCACACTTGGAAAGAATACTCGAGATAGTAGTAGTAGTGCATTGTAGAGGGGAATGAAAGGGACAGGAATTAAAGCAGTGGATTTGGCAGTGTAATACTGATCCAGCATACCTCAAAAGGCACGCGGTAAAAGATTAGTAAAGGACAGAGTTATATATTAAAAAAAAAAAAAAGTGCATGAATACAGGAAAATTATTAAGAGAAATATAGTGGCATGATAGAGTGGTATATCCCTGGCACATGCGGCGTGGGAGTGTGTATGTGGGGGTGTGTGCGTGTGTGTGTGTGGGGTGCGAGTTAGTTAGTGAGCAGCTTTTGAGCTAAACTTGAATAAGGCTGGATAAACAGTTACAGATGTCAGTGCAAGATAAATGATTTAAGGCCAGAGTAATTGCCTGGGGTTGAGCTGAGGGCTGGACTACACTGTACTTCCAAAACCACACACACACAGACACACTCAACACAGACTCAAATAATCCCCTACTCCCAAGACAAACAATTCACAGCCACCAATTTCCTGCCTAGCTTCTGCCCAACTCTCAATTCTCCTCTTTCTTGGCTTCGTCTTTCTTCTCCTCGGCTTTCTTTTCTTCCACCTTCTTCTCCTCCACTTTCTTCTCGTCCTTCTTGGCCTCCTCTTTCTTCTTTTCCTCCTTCTTCTCCTCCTTCTTGCCCTCATCCTTCTTCTTGTCTTCCTTCTTCTTGTCGTCTTTCTTCTTGTCGTCCTTCTTTTCTTTTTCATCCTTCTTGACCTCCTCTTTCTTGGGTTCTTCCTTCATGGGCTCGGTAGTGAGGATGATTTTGCCGATGTTGCCCCGTTCCTGCATCCTACGCATGGCATCGCCAACCTGCTCAGAGCGAGAGAGAGGCAGAGAGAAAGAGAGTTGGAGAAAAAGAACAGCTTGTAGATCCATCTGCTGGGGTAAAAACGTTGAGCAAGTCGTCAGGCTTTTTTTTTTTTAAATACTCAATTCCACATGCTCACAACACACAAAAAAAAATATCAAGGTAAAATATAAAGAAGAAAGAAGAGACAAATGGAAAGAGTGACGACCTATTACGGTTTAAAGGCAACAAAAAGCAATAAGAAAGCTGAATGAATAACCAATCGACGCAAAGCTCCATGCGTCCTCCCTTCCCCTCCACTCCTGTCTCCAGCTCTTGCCTCTGTTCTTCTCTTCTTCTCCAGCCAGTCACCTCTCCCACACCATGCCGCCCAGCAACGGACGCCATGGCAACAGAGAGGCATCTCCTAGCAACTGAAAAAGCCCTGACCCTGATGACTAACTACTACTACACGCTGGTGAGAAAAAGGGAGGCGCTTTTTTTTTTTTTTTTAAAGCAGAACATCAGAGGGAAAAAAAACAAGAAATAAATAGTAAGAAAAATTCTTTGATTATAAAAACGTATTTCATGATGCATTTCATTCACGTGCAATTTTATCCAGTAACCCCATATTATTCTATAGATAGAGGCTCTTGATGTACAGATCCTAACTATAGCCCACTGGTTGCTATGCAGCCCCCTCTGTACCATCTATTAGCAAAAATGTCTGATCATAAAACCAAGGCGGGCCAGAGCGCCTGTGTGTTGCTGTGCAATGTTCCACTAATGGTAGCATTACTGAAAGTTTCTGAACTACAAGGTCAAGGTAGAAAGCATCCACCAAACCATAAATGCCTTGGCATCATCCTCCTCCTCCAGTGGTCAGGAAGTGACATTGAACAATTTGTTCAAAGGAAGAGCTGAGCTGTAGTCATATTACACAGCGCATAAAGCATCCTTAGTCTTTTACGTGACAAAACTACATATCCTTCCTATCAGATTTATTAGTTACTGAATTGTCATAGCAGTATAGTATTTTTTTTTTAACTGTCTAAATAAATAGTACGCACATTACCAGTATATACGTGCACTACCAAACCAAGTCCCTCATGAACTGCATTTGAGCAGATTGCAAACAAGCCCATCCTTAAATCTCTGCAGATTGCTTAGATTTACTGCAACCAAACTCGTGTCTGACCATCTTCTTTCCAAACACAGAGCAAGGTCTCCATAGCAACAGGAGGAAGGAACGCAGACTGAATAAGTAGAGGATGAAGAGTGTGACGGATGGAGTACGAGAGGTAAGAGGAGAGAGATTCCTTCTGTCCTCAAAGGAAAGGTGAAATGTTTGAAAGACAAAAAGTAAATCACTGACTGCACAAAACACCCCCACACACACATACACACTCTCTCTCATCGTTATGCATTTAACATTTCTAACCCACAACGATGTTGATTATTTTCTAGTAACAGCATGTATTCCCCCACATCACAATATGCCAATTAATACAATTACTATTAATAACGGAAAGGACTAATAAACCCATTTATAATTACATTTAATGCTCTATAACCCCTAGAAAAACAAAAAAACAAACATAAAAGAAAATCTGTCCCTTTTGTGGAAAAACTGACGGTTAAAGTGCAAACACCAAAGACGCTAAGAATCTGAAAGCTTTAACCAAACCAACGGTTATTTGCTATGTAATTCAGACGCCTAATAATTATTAGTCCTAAATTATGTGCATCATATCCAAGTTTCTGTCAAGGAGCTAAGGAATGCATTCGGGCAGTGATTCTCAACCTTATTCATGCAGGACCATATTTTAGCCGTTTCCCTGCTCTACTACACAAACATCAAATACAAATTTGACTGTAATTAGTTAAATAATTAAATTTAAATATGCAAGGCTGTGGTCCTCAAGGACTTGAGTTGAGATTCACTATTTTAGAAAACGTACATTAACATCAATCCCATTGATTTGTCTTGCGGTGGGCACTACTGTCAGACCTGCAGTTACACGAAATGCATCAACAACTTATTAACTTATCAAAAAAAAAAATGCTGTGGAAAGAATCTGGTGTAATAAAACCAGCGAAGTGAATATATACATTAAGTCTACGTTTAATATAACAAACGCTATAATGCGTCATGACACCCGAACACACGCACCTGTTCAAGGTGGTAGGTGGAGTCAATGCGGGGTTTGATCTTGCCCTGCTGATACAGCTCCAGCAAGCCATTCATGACATCTGTGACGAGCTCGGAGTCCAGGTAACCCAGGTGAAAGCCACACACGGCGCGGTTGTTCTGGCACAAACTCAGGGTGTGAACGGAGAACTGCTGGTACCAGGTTTTGGCCACGGCGAACAGGTTCTTCTTCTGACCAGACAGCATGTTGGCCGCACCTGCGGAAAGGAGGACATTGGGAGGCTTAATACAACACACAAGCCATAACCTACATTTACATGAGTGCATAATTACGTCATAATGCATCGTTTTGTGACCTTGATTAATGACCCGAGAGTGATCAAAGCAAGCAGGTCAACTCTTTCCACACATTTCAAATCAGGTCGCCTTGACCACAGGGAGCAACCTACGGTTTTGGAAAATGCATTCAACATGGAAATGCCAAAGCATGCAGGCCGGCTCCAAAAGTGAGTCAATTCCCATAGACCTCTCATAGAAATAAAAATGTTCACATCCTGGTTGAAAAAAACAAAACAATGGTTTTGGTCTTTATAGCTAGAATTCCCATTCAAGACAAATGTATGGAGTGAATTTCTTTTGTTATTCAACTCAGTTAAAGATACAGTATATTAAGCCATAATGGGCGTTGCCAAATTGACCGAAGGGTGCAGGTGTCAAACCACTAGCTGAAAACAGAACCAGAAGCAAACTTGCACGTGTTCAACAATGAACTGTCTGTTTTAACATTCCACTCTGCATTTATTCATTCTTCTTAATCTATAGAATGTCTTAAACATAAGTCATTTTTGTGACTTAAGAGACTAGATTTAATTGAAAAAGGTGTTACGTCTCTACTAGTAGTAGCTAGCAGTGTCACCAAGCTAGCAAATTCTAACCAAGACTTAATAAAGAGCTATGTCAGAGAAATTCTTAAAATGTTTGCTACCGAATCATCCATCTAATTTTGGGTTGAATGTTCTATTGTAAAATTCAGTTTATTAGCAGGCTAGTAAAAAAGAAAAAAAGAAAAAAAATCCAGGATAATCTGTTAAGAATCTAGCTTACATTAGGATGTTAAACCTTCCAACTTTTGCTAGCAAGATTTGTTTAGCCAATACGACAGTTTATTTACACAATCTAAATGAATAACCATGTTCGGCAACTAATTTGATTGCAAACAATTAAATTTTAACTTGGCCACAAAACAGACCTCAAGTCCAACATTATACTTAAACTACTTAGACGGACTTCATTTAAGCATGCAGGGTCCATTTTAACGTAGTGTCAGGAAAGCATGGCAAAACAAAGTGATATACAGTTTTCATAATTCTGTTGCTCTTGCGCTTAATTTGGAAAGTGAATTATTAGGATGAATGGGTTCCACTGTGGCCTGTGTGCGCGTGTGTGTTCCGTGGGCGAGTGTATTACTAAAGGAATTTTGGGGTCTGAATTCTAAGCATGTTCTCGATGTATGGTGAATAAGAGCTTGTGTGTGTCGGGTTTCTGTATGACTGACCAGCCACTGTTCCGTGGATCTACTGCGAATCCTTTTCATTTAGTGACGCATTACATGCCTTTTTTTTTCTTCCTCTGTGTCTCAGCATTGTCTATTTGCATCACTGCACCCTGTAACCTCGACTTTCTCGCCATCCTCACGTCTCCCGACACTCTGTTCTCTCGTCTGTCAGCACTGTGCCACTCATCGTCTCGTTTCCGTTTCATTTCCTTGGACATGCTTCTTTTTAGCTGACTTTAGGCAAAAAAAAAATATTTTTTTTTGTATTTCGGGTGCTCCAAATCTGCCTTCTAACCCTCCCCGTTTCTGCTCCTTACACTTTGACAAACACTAAGCGGGCTGTGATTCAGCCTGAGATTTGGACAGGTCCCAGTCTGCTACATTCGGACACAGGCCGGGTTTTGGGGCAAATAGAAGCTCCATTGTTCCACTTGGCTGCCATGATGCTGATAAGCCTGAGCAGGAGGGGGAATGAAGAGATTGAGGGAAAGAGCGCGAGAGAGATAGACACAGAAAAGAGAGAAGGAGGGGAGCAGAGACACAAGAGTGCTGTGTTGTTTAGTAAACTTGTCATGGGCATTAGGTTGCTAAACATGTGGAGAAAGCGATGTGCTGAGCGCTGACTGCATGCTGATCGTGCACGCTTAATCCTACATCATCAGCTGAGGCCTACACTTTCTTTGCATTAAAGTATTAGCTTCAAATAAAGTGGTTCAGTGAAGTGCAGCACTTTGTGGTCTCTGGGAATGTCCAACCGCAAGCATTAAGTAAAAAAAAAAGTTGTAGCCAGCAACGCAGATGGAAGCTAGCCTTCACAAGGACTGTACAGATGTGTAGACGATACACATTCAACTAGAGGTGTGGGGGGGGGGTGGTATTGATTCGATTATGAATCACAGTTCTTTTGTGTGCCGATTCATGCATCACCACATTGATTCCAAAATCAAATTTTAAATAATTTATTACATTTATAGTAGAGATGCACAAGTCGATCAGAAAGTGACTGGAACTTTGCTATTTTTGGAATTAACGGATTCTGTGCCGATGCACAAACTTCTGAGTAGTGCAACAAACAGATTTTTATGGTGTCACGTTATCAACATTTGCACACGTTAAAAAGCCTTAGATGAGCCATTTTCCTCCAAACGTTTTAACGCATGGGTCTTGAGACTAATTCGCTTGCACACTCTTACATTAGCACCACAAGCTCCAAATATTCTTGGAATGCGCATTAAGCCTCATGTTAGATGCTCATGCAAGAACCCGTATGCGGCCATGCGTGCACAATTGCTGAACAACCACTCAAGACTTTTAAAATGCTGATAAAATGTTGCCGTTTCTTTAGAATCCTGCAGGTGGTGCTCTACACAACTGGCACACTGGCATCCCGTTAGATTGGAGCGAATTATTTGGCAAGTTTGTTTAGAAATAATTATGGCGGATGGCCGATTCTGCTCAATAAAAATAAAGCTTTTTGTTCAAACTCTTTGAATTTTGTTTGTTTTGTTTATACGCTGCCCTTGGTTTTTAAGTAAGAAAACTAAAATGTTATAACAAGCATATTCTGGCTCAGATTTTTTTTTCCCCATATCCCACACACGTTCACAGCTGAACAGCAACGCTACAATTCAAGGCTACACATAATTACTTGATAAATTCAGTCGTGAAGCTGGTGAATAAAATTAAGGTATAAGGTTAAAAGGAAAAAATTAATTGAATTTAAAGATTTATAAAAATCGTGATGCTTATAAAAATGCAATATTGATCGAATTGGCATTTAGGTATCATGATATTGTTTCCTTATGCCTTATTCCTAAATCACTAGTTCCATCCCTATATTTATTCTGGGCTTGTCATAATTGCACAATTACATAAGACTATGACACTAATCTGAGTCGATCATGGTTCCATATAATCATATAGAGAATTTCGATATGTGGGGTCATTTTATTTGTTAGACCACAAACCTACTGATAACCGGCAGGATGCTCACACACAAGGGTGAAAGAAAGAAATATTGCCCTGATAAAAGCAATGAAGATGCATGTAATTTAAACAGCAGATTAATTACAATTACGGGTGTGGTTTGATTTTTTTTATTTTTATTTTTTTTTTATTTACTTTAATTTACTGCATTTTAATTCAACTCTATTCACAGTGGTTCCAGCTAGGTTTCTTGTGTGTTCATTTTGTTGTTCTTTGCACTGCTCAAATAACATTCGTGTCCCGGAACATTGACCAGTTGAGTCAGGGTAACAAAAAAGGTGGAAGTAACGAGCTAAACAATGGACAAGCCAGACCAATGCTTGTCTAAATGATAGGTGAAGTTGGCTGCATCTTTTGGTGCTTCCCCATTCCCAAGCCACACAAACACACTCTTCATGCCTAGGCTAGCACAAGCGGAAGCTTTCTTGAAATTGATCAGTTAAATGTTCGTGGTTTCAAGTTATTAGGGGTTTATTCAATATGGATCTGCCACAAAAAGATTTCGTGACCGCAGACTATAAACTGCGCATGTCCTCAGACTCACCGTAGCTGATGAGTTTGCCCATAGGTTTCAAAAGGTTGTAGCCCTTATGGGTGTCGGAACCACCCAGGGGATCCAGGACGATGTCCACCCCTGAAAGAGAAGCGCGCACACACATTTTGAATTGGTGAAGAACATTCCCATTATCCTTCTACATGTTCATCTAATTTACACTCATAACCAAACAGACTCAAGAATCCTTCCTTTTCCTGACAGGATTTATTAAAAAAATAAATAAATAAAAAATCTTCCTCCCAGTTTAAAAATACACACATTCTGGCTCAGATTTTTTTTGCCTCTCCCCCACACGTCCACAGCTGAACAGCAACGCTACAACTCAAGGTTAAAATAACACCAGACAAGTTATCACAATGCAAACAAAAGGCTGTTTTAACTGACTTCATGAGGTCGAGTAATCACAGTGAAATACTCCTTCCGTACATTTGAGATTTTTCTAAAAATTCTGATTAATTATATATTTTAAAATATATATATATATATATATATATTTTACAACAGTAAGGCCACGGGCATGTATGTGTATAGCCTTTATTACTCCCTAAAGTCTGGGTAAACTAGGTCATGTCAGTGCTTACTGGTCATTGAATACGTCTAGCAGTCTAATCTCGGCTAATGTAGAATTCAGTCAGCAAGCTCAAGACAGGCAAACGCGGTTTGTTTCTCAAGTCCTGAAATAACCCTGACATACAAGATCTGCTTCTGAATAGGCTGATTTCAGTCATGAGAATCAAATGTATGAATTAAATCATATACACACACACATGTATACTCTAATGTGCCCGGAGCAAAAATTATACAAATATAATAAATAAAAATATATATATATATTTTATCAGCAGCACCTAGGTATCGCACCATTATATTGTACTGCCCATGGTGATTTCCATCCCTACTTCACAGTGATCCAAACTAGCTTGTAGTAACTTGAACACAAAGCTCAATGCTCATCCTTCTGTTGCTTGTAATTCAGAATAGATATTTGATGATCTACATATCCAAGCTGTTAAAGTTACCATTTTTGGATTAAACCATATAAAATTCAGCAAATAAGCTAAAAAAAATATGAGCTTAACTTTGCTTTAAGCCGGCACGTTGCAAGTAATTAATGCTAACTAGTATAACAACTTTAACCACTAGCCTTGAAACCTTTTGCATTCAAATTGTACGTTTGTTTCAAAGTATTCAGTCAGTCTTCACCTTTGGGGCTGATCTTGCGGACCTCCTCTACGTAGTCCCGTGTACGGTAGTCGATGGGGTGTGTGACTCCTCCCTCGCTGATGACTTCATGCTTGGTGGCTGAAGCAGTTCCAAAGATAGTGACATCGTTCACCGTCTTACAGAGCTGAGTAGCAGCGATCCCTACACCTCCTGTGATAACAAATAAGCAAAACACAATATTCAGGTTACACAAGAGCAAGCATGCACCGAGAAGTTACAAAGAATATAATTGTTCCCCTATGGACCAGTTTAATCTGCAATCTCAAATAACACAGATAGTCCAGATAATAGAACGGAGGCTAAGGAAAAGAAACACAGCTAGACTTTACAAGCCAATGTGCATATGAACAGTTGGGGATCATTGAACCATGGATTTGAAGTTTGTAGAATCCTGGTACGGCAAAATCCGTCACTGTTGGACCTTCATCTTCCAAGCTTAACTGTTAAAGAAAATAAGTCGTACCGTACATTCTGTACCCATGTGAAAGTTCCATACGAGCAGGTGGCAACAGTCCATGTTCATAACATTTTGGGTTTGCGTTTCGCCAAGCAATCTCTACTTGCTACTACTTTAAAGCCAGTTTAGACTTTTGGACCACCTTTCTGAATTTCAAATGCATTTGTATACATGGATGGTCTACCTCCCACCCTAAAATAAACTTTGTTTTATGGGGGGGAAAAAAAAAAACCCACACATACACAGGAACTAATTAGTACCTTTGAGAAAACTTTGTTTCTAATAGTATGAAAAATTATTTTAGGTAGAACCATTTTGGAAAGCCAAGCCCAAGAACCTTGGTCTGTACTGTTTTGATGCTTTCCTCCCATTAGTTTCATAACTCCTGATGATTTACAGATTTGACCAACTGACCACAGAACTTGTTCTGTCAATGGCCTCCAACGCCAAGTCAACTGAGCATCAGTTAGTGCTGAAGTGTGCCGACAGGGTCCAACTACCACCAGTGCTGCGTGAGCTGACACTTTGTGAAAAATGGAGGCGCCAGTTGACCGTGGGCCAGCTGGGTACAATTCCTCACCCATCTCAGTATGACGTCCAGCCACCCAAAAGTCTGTCAAGTATGTGAACGAGTGACAGATTTGAGCGATTTGTACTCCCCCTTCAACATGTCAAAGTACTTGGAAGCCCTCAAGAGGAACAGACTGACTCTGGGCCTGATTAGAAATGACTCTTTGATAAATTAAATAAATGACCAATGAAATCTACAAATTGCGAAATTGGGCAAAAAAACTCATCTTTTAGCAAACTTGTTAATTAGTAAGTCATAAGATTGTGTCAAGTTTCTAACAAAGCTTTGAAGGCAATTTATAACGAGTGTTTATAAATTTCTGAACTTGAGTCTCTATAAAAATATCAGGCAAATCAGTAGTGTGCAAGCTCATTATTAATAAATCAAACATTATTAAGTAAATCAAAGTTAAATGCACATGACTCCTACTTGTACTTGAGAAAATCAGCCCTAACTGTGTGTTTGACAAAATGATCAGGAAAGGCAAGAAGTGAGAATGCATTCATAAAGGTCGCTGGAAACAACATAAAGGGCAGTGCTTACTGAATGCCAGAATGAAAAGAAAAAAAACCACCACCCACACACACCCAGGGTAAGGCCAGGCAACATACCATACAAATTGCTGTCAGTATCTTATAAAGCTGCACACCATCTTGTTTGTATTGTGCAACATGCAAAATGATAAACACCTGCTTAAAGCATGACAAAACCGGTTCGATGAATATAGGCTGATTTTTCTCACCTTGGTGAAAGGCACATCATATTTGGACATTTTAGAAGGAACACTTTCTTTTCGAATTGAATCAACAACTCAACCATGCTACACTGTCTGCTGACTTGTGTTAAATTGAAAAGAGAGTGCAAACAGTTCACCGATTAATTTGCATAGTGTGAAAAGTAAACCAGGAACTAGCCATTGGACTGAGAACATTAGACTTTAAATAGGTTATGGGTATTTTTGCTTGCGTGTGTGCGTGTGCATGCGTGCGTGCAGTAAAGTAAAATTTAAGGGCGAAAAAAATATATATTTTTGTCCTTTCAGGTTCATACATTCTACACTGAACTAACTTGGTTTTGTTGCCATGGAGACCCCAGTCAAGCTGTTCGGTCTGTCCTCAATATACTTATTTCACCTGCTCCTTTTCTGCTGGTCCTCACACACTAAGCATGACTGTGTGCGTGTGTGTGTGCGCGCGTGCATGTGAGAGTGCACGCATGTGAACGAATGTGTACAAAGGGTCAGTCTACCTCATGACTCCGCTGCCCTAATCACAAGACCAGAAAGAAAAAAGAAAAAAAAAGAAAGAAAATGCCAAGACAACCATTTACCCTACAGTCAAATTTAAAATCTCAGAAGGATTTTCTTTCCACACATCGTTTCTCTGACATGAAAAATAAACAAGTAAATAAATAAATACTATGCACCACTAGCAAGAAAGAGGAACTGAAAGAGAGAGAGGCCACAAGACAGACAGTACGAGGCATACAGAGGCTCAAGGACCATAAACAGATTTTCACAGTTAAGTCCATTTGTTCTGCTCAGGATTAAATTCCCTTGTTTTTCCATGGTTGAATAAAGACCGATGCTCATCTGATAAGGTTCGTTATTTAAAAAAAAAAAAAAAAGGTGCATGAGGACACATACACTTGGCACAAAAGTCTTTATTTTTCTCCCTGTGCTTACACATTTCACACCCACAAACCGATATGCAGAGATTTGGCAGCTCGATCACCACAGTGTGATCTGCTGTGGTTAAGTGGAATTTCCCTGAAAATATTGTGGAATTCTACAAGTTCCCAGCTGTAGCCCACAGAAAGAGGGCAACTATTGGACAGAGAGAGATAAAGAGGAAAAAAAATATTAAATGTCAACGAGAAAAAAAAAAACCCTCATTATGAATCTCAAATAGAAATTTGTAGTTTGAATAACCAGATCTCTGATGTACAAACAGCACTACTGTACATAGATTCCTCACCACCAGTATGTCATAACCCACATAGTGAGCATACACGAATATAAAACCACTTGGAATTCAGTCTGTGCTCACTACGACTTATAGGCAGACTTGATTAGATTCAATTATACAGTAGGTATTGTGATTTGATTCATGATACCTACAATAGTCAGCATGTTAAACGTCTGATTTGTCTCAAGCATGTTTATTCATTACAGGATTTAAAGTATTTAAAACTTTTCTAAACATATCCAATTAAAGAAATGCAATGCCGCACAAATCGTGTTAATTGTTTAAATGCGCCATACAATGCTATTAATAGTGCTGCACAATTAAGCATATAATCAAAATCATGGTATGGACCGGCGTAATTATATAAATCACAGAAGGCTGCAATTTATTACAGGTGATGCACTCAGTCAGAAATTCAAGTAGAATTTCTCAATTAAAGCATTTCTGTATTGTTTTGGGGTAATTATGGGCCAACATCCTCTCAATGACCCCATTTGTGGCAATATTTTCTGGTGGCCAAGATAAATGTTTGAGAATACAAAAATGGTACATTTAATAGTGACAAAATCGCAACGATTGTGCAGCCCAAGCAGTTATCCTCTTCAACCTTCTGCTCCATACAGTGACCGTATCGGAAAAAAGATAAAAAAGAATCCATACCCTCACAAAAGTATTTGCAGAAGACACAAATACTCTACTTAGCGGTTTCTACTTTCTGCAAAAGCTTTGGTATATATTTGGGGAGTTTTAGGACATTGCACAGTTGGACGTTTATCCAAAGTATTTGAAAAAAAAATTAAATTAAAAAATGTGGATCTGTACTCAAGTAGAAAAATAGCCCATTCGTTCAATTGATTGAACTGACCAACATAAAATGCCTTAAATTGCATGAGCTAACGTTTGTTTACTGGGTAACGGTAGGACATTAGCAGCTAATTAGTATTCAAAGGCATCTGAATAATAAAGCCTTCAAGTAATTAAAATTTGAGAGAGTCATTTCGAAGGAACGTAAAGCAGCTGTTGGGCGTGTCAGGGAAAAAAAAAATTAATATTGAAATACAATTTGGAAAGAAGTTCAGCATGAAAATAAAACTGAGGGAGCCAAAAATATGACGACTTAACTGGTCAAAGCGAGCCAGAGGATAAACAACTGAGAATCATAACTTCATAATTTATTCATGCACCGAGAATCAGATCATCCTTGGCCGATGGTACACATCCAACTCGTACAACTCTCTGAACTGCAACCTCATACACAGCAATGGGGCAATGTCCAAACCAGTTGGTTCTTAGTTTAACGCTATACTTTATTAACGAGGGTCGATTTACTTTTGGCCACACAATAAGGCTTGTTGGCATGAGCACCATGACTCCACACAGGCCTTCACACACCCTTCCCCAAGCTCTTCTTGGCTGGAGAACATGGACTGGGGTCAAGTTTAGGGTGACCAGTTCCAGGATAAATGTGTAATAAATAAATAAAATAGGAAAGATCCTGTGTGCTGAACTCCCAAGTGCTTTCTGAAGACACACCGACAGCACAGAGAAAAACGTGGGTGCGCGAGTGGACTCAATTCCATGGCATGACAAAGAATATGCCATTATGCGCATAATATATACAATCAGAACCACTATGACGATCTTGCGAATAGTTACACTATGTAATCCACTTAAACATTCTACCACATGTGTAGTCACATGGCCCAGTCTTTATGTATTACTCATGCATACTTGCAGTACAAGCCTTGTCAGTGAACATTCATTAATCATAATCAGGGTAAAATGGATCATGATACTGATACGAGGTAATATCACCCAGCACTGGTAAACACATTCACCAGCAACTTTAATAGGAACATTTGTGCACCCACACACACACAGTTATCCAATCAGCCAATAACATGTCATTAGCTTCAGTTCATGTGGTTTCCATGCCACAGATTCCAAAATCTGAAATTTGGTGCCAGATCATGCATTTCAGAAACCGGGATCAGCTGAGATTTCTCGCACAACAGTCTCTACAATTCATAAACAATGGTGCAAAAATGAGAGAGGGGGGGGGGAAAGGACGTAATTGAGTGAGATCAGAGGATCGTCAAACCTATAGTGAAACCTATCCCGAACCTGACAAAGAATATGTTAACAGAAGCAACTATTTTACAAAGATGGTGATAAAACTTTGAGGCGAGTGACCAGTTCCAGGATAAATGTGTAATAAATAAATAAATAAATGAATAGAAAAGATCCTGTGTGCTGAACTCCCAAGTGCTTTCTGAAGACACACCGACAGCACAGAGAAAAACAGGTCAACAGCAAAGGACATTAGGTTCCACTCGTCAGCCAGAGAGAGAATTCTGATGTTACTGCGTGCACAGGCTTAGCAAAAGTCCAGACTCCAATCTCCAAATGTCCAGTTTGAGTGAAGTGAAACTCTTGACCTCTAACTGCACGATTTGTGATCTTACTATAGGCTTGGATAATTGTATAAATAACTTGCCGTATGGATGTTTATGTTAAAGTGGCCAGCGAGCATGTGTGTGTATACACATATTACACCGTATAAACAAACACTAATCAGGAAGTGAAAATTTTGCCACTGTTGCATGGAAATGCAAAAGAAAACGTGCATAAAATATGATGCTCGTTGTTTTTATTCCCCCGCAAGGAACCAAGAAAATACGTTTAGTCATATCAGTGTAACAAATGTTTTTATTCCATCCTCTTTCCCTGTAACCCTCCTCCCTGCTGTTCTGGGTGTGGTGGCCTGAGAGATCGGCGAGGTTCTGCCTTCTGCGACACTCCAGATGGATGACTATTTCCTCCTGGTACGAGCCAAAGAATCACTCAGAAACGTACACCTTGCCAGGACTCCACTTTCCCATCCAGCACTGCGTTGTGTGTGTGTGGTTCATAACTAATCCCACAGACTGAATTCAGGCAGAGGATGCAGATGTGCAAGCCCAAAGAGAGCAAGAGTACAAGGGTGGGAAGGATGTGTGTGGAACAATATCCTATTGAGAAGGGGCAAAGTTTCAGCCTAAACGACCACCACCTACCTTTTACATTTCTCTCTAGCTCAGTTGCCTTCTCTTCCTTCTTTCTCCACAATCTGCATTTCTCTCGCCTTCATTCATTGCATGCGTAAGCTAAGTCTCCTACACTCTTACAGTAAATCATTACTCCACATACAGTACTCTTTCCTGTATTCACTCCAGCCTACAGTACCCCTTCATTAGCATTGGCTAAAGGAGCCGTTCTGTCCTACTGGGAACACTGCGAGATCGAATGGAATGGGACAGCATTCATGTACAGTAGATTCAAAGCCCGATTCACACAGTATTACACAGTACCAATAGCACATTAGCAATACAATGAGCGGAAGTCAAATTCAGCACTGATTAAATTATAGCTCAGTATTTCTTCCTCCCACACTATAGCACACTGAAAAAAACTAAAGCAACCAACCGGTTGAACTAACCGTGCTCTCACACACCTTAAATTGGGTGGGGGAAAAAAAAATAATTCTGCCTCGAAATACTGCTCTGCCTCTGGAGACAAATGTCCAAATGTACTTGCGTTATGCAGAACCTGAGGATTACTATGAGATACAACTAAATACAAGAATTTGTAACCAGTGGTCATCTGATCAGAACATTAAAACAATAAATGTGACAAAAGGGGAATGAAGAATAATGACTGGAAGAACGTGTGTGTATGCATATGCGTGTGGTGAGGGCAAGATGTACAGTACCACAAATTTGATTATTTTTCATGACAAAGCACATTCTGAAGCATTCAATTCCCTTCATACCACATTCATTTGCCAACAATGACCATCTTCACCAAAAGAAAAACAATTCTGTAGCTACTGCAGTTTTATGAATATCCTATGCAAAATTATATACATACATACATACACATATATATATATATATATTTTTTTTTTAAATACAGCTCATTACTGAGAAAGCACAATTTCAGTGTTAAAAATGCCTAACTCTTAAAATGTTACAAAGCACCAAAACTGGAGATGGATTAAAAATCAATCAATCTATCTATCTACCTATATAGAGATAGATAGATAGATAGATATATGCAATAAGTAGTATAATGCAAATTCTAACATTTATAGCAGGGGTCTCAAACTCAGTTCCTGGAGGGCCGCAGCCCTACAGAGTTTTGTTCCAACCCTGCTCCAACATACATACCATGTAGTTTTCAAATAAGCCTTAATGACCTGTTTAGTTGGATCAGGTGTTTTTAATTATGGTTGGAACAAAACTCTGTAGGGCTGCGGCCCTCCAGGAACTGAGTTTGAGACCCCTGATATATAGCTATTTTATATGAAATACTTTTGGAGAGATCATGTGATTTTGTTTGGTCTTGAAACCAGTACTTTTTTTTTAAAGAAATTTAAATAGTTTAAAAGAGGTTTATAAATAGACATGTACAATGACCGGGGAAACAGAAAAGCTAATGTATACTTACTGGAAAAAAATTTAAATAAATTGCATCAACGCTTCGATTTCTTGCTCACAAACTTGATATCCAGGCTGAGCATGGAGTTCGGTAAAACCGTTAATGCACTGGGGTTAATTAAATTCAACTACATTTATTAAGCAGTTTTAACACGGTCATGGCAGCTTTACAGAAATAATTCAACTTCTTTTTTTAAAAATGTACAAATCCATATATTTTTTTTAATTTATCAACATATCCCTAATGAGCAAGACAAAGACAATGGTGGGAAGCTGACATGAGGAAAAAACCTTGAGGAAATGGCCTCAAAAGGCAAACCATCCTCATTTGGGTAATACCTGATAGTAGTAAGACCAAATAAATCCCTTTTATAATTGTGTGATATGGCTAATAATTTATATAACTTGTCATTTTTATTTTGAAACCAAACTAAATGGTGTATTAATCAAAACAAGGAAAGCATGCGCCTTCCCAACAAGAACAGCTGAGACAGGTCATGTGCTTAACTGTACGTGATTTATTATAGCGCTGTGAATTATGCATAATTAAGAGTGGTCTGATCTGGATAGGCCAGTTTTACTACACAACAGTAAGCAGACAATTCGATAGTAACTGCTGTTAAAGAATAAAAACATTGCGACATCCTGGTTTATGCTGCTCAGTGCTGCTGTGATGATCATACTGCCTGTTGTGCGACATATTGGTCGAGCAGATGCTTGTTTTTTTGTTTTTTCTCTAAACTGGTATTGTCATGATGTTGATACCAACAGTGTAAAATCTGTCCAAATATTAAGTGAAGCAAATATTATGAAATAAATACTCCAGGTTTGTTAATTCATTAAAAAAAAAAAAAAAAAAACAATTTCAAGAGTGAAAACAAGGTAGTTCTACAACCACTTTTTTATAATTTATTTTATTTTAATTATGCAACTTGGAATTTCTTTAGGCTTAGGTAGTTCATGAAGTTTTACTCTCGCATTAATACACAGGCTGTTTAACTCAAACTGGGACTTGTGGCATTCTCTTGTGAATGAAGGCATACAACCAATTAAACATTTCCAGAAGACTTCAAGTACAATACAGTGATGAGAGTCTTGGACACAGAAAAATATTTGAACAGTGTGAAGGTTTTAAAGAAAACCGCACATTCGTGAATGATGACCTCGGCTGAAGTGGGTCAGAACTCATTACAGTTGTTCCTATGAACATTTAACAAGTGGAAAGCCTGATCTTTGAAAGATAAACGGATAATTCTTCACCAACTTGCAGAAGAGACGCATCCGTCTGTGAAAGTTGTACACACAATCATTCACAAACACCACTTGCATATTACAAGAAGCTGGGAGTTACTGACACCGGCCATGTACAGTCCTGACATCGCTCCAAGTGTTGGTCCCATTAATGTTTCTTAGAAGCCAGCATTTCAGACATGAAGCGGCCAGTCAGATCATCGCTCTGGAGTACTAAGAAAACTTTCCACTAGTGGAGCGCTGGGATATGTGCATTAATGCAGCATACAGTATGCAGAAAAAAGGGTAATTTTACGTTCAGCACTGTTGTTTTTCTGCACGATCAAAAGTCCCAGTTTGACTTGAACGCCTCGTATGTGTTGATAACTTGACACATTAAACAGCACTGAGAAAAGAACGGAAAAGCTGCTTATTAAAAACAACAAGGAAATGTGATGACATGGTGGAAATCACTTACAGTATACTACACCAATGTAGTGAACAAAGTCAGGTTGAACTTTGAACAGGGTTACAAGCAAAACTCACGAGTGACATGATCACAGGAAAGCATGTCTTTCACGAGTACCATGCCTGAGATCATAATGATTGGGGGAGGGAGGGGAACAAACCGTAGATGGCAAGATCCCACTTGAAAACATTAAACACATTCTGCTCATTTCCATTTTCTGTACCTGATATTGATACCGATACTTTCAGTATCTGCTACCCATTCATCTGTTTTGCCACAACATACTTGCGAATAAATTAGTTGTAAACAATATATCTTTTTTTTAAAAATAATAAAATGTTTTAATTATCCTTAAAAAAAACTGCACACTCTGCACATATATACATTTTTATATTATTTCGATTTAAATTTTATTTGTAACAAGTTTGTAAATTTATATATTCCATCCCAAATAATAATAAAAAATAATTAAAAAAATTTCCCTCCTTTCCCTCCTCTAGGTTACTGACCATTATATGAGCATTTCACTGTATATCATACAGTGTATGGTTGTGTATGCGAATTTCTTTATGTACACATTTCTGTAAAATATTCCAAAAACAACCTTTTTTCCATTTGTTAAAAGGACTGGATTAAAACTGTTCTCCTCTCCCATGACCAATTCCCTGTTTTTCAGAAGGCATTACCCTCATACAGATTATGTTTCATTGATCCTTTCCGTGGATAAAAAGCCAGTCTTATTCTTCCAGTTTAAATAAGGAACGCATACATTTTTAATGACACTAACGGCAGAACCATCTCAGTACGTCGTTAACGTGTAATGTTCTCTTGTTGTATTATGGTTTTATATGCGTTAGTTATTCTCCAGGACGAGGCCACTCTCTTGCACTGCACGCTCTATTCTCCAGAGATGCTGATAATTTTGGACATGAACACAACTGCGCACACACACACACCTGCTCTTTAAAACAAGCGTCTTCAGGGACCTCATGCACAGACAGCCTACAATTCGTTGGCAAGGATGTGCTGATTCCATTTGTGAAGACGCACGTGCATTCTTTTTTTTTTCCTTCGTCGCTCATCAATGATGCTTGTACATGAGCTAGTCTGAAACAACGCTGTACAGTATATTCTTATTCTGACAAACGTCCAGTCATTGCAGCTGCAACAAATTACAAAAAGGCGTACACACCGTATATAGGACACAAAATATAAAGAAGAATTACTGCAGATAAACGCTGTCAGGTCACCATCAGCAGCTGTAGAGATCTTCTCTAAACAATACACCCACCTAGACTCTCACACAACCAACCCAGAGAGAGCATAATGCTTGCGCTCTCTCTCTCTCACTCACACACAGACACACACACTAACTAACCTGCAGCCATGTGGATGAGCACACTCTGATTGGGACGCAGATGGCCGAAGTCAAACAGCATCATGTAAGCGGTGATGTAGTTGACCGGCAGAGCTGCCGCCTCTTCGAAGCTCATCCCCTCGGGCATGGGGAATGTGTGTGAGGTGGGGACCACAGCCACTTCCTGCCACAGACCACTGCGGTTCAGAACCAGCACCTTGTCACCCACCTGCAAGAGACACAAACATGACATTCAAGAAAACCCATCTCGAGACAAATACAATCGTCCAGCAAGCTTTCAAAATGGTTGACCACTCAACAGTGCAGGCGTGTTCGAGTACTTCAAAACTGTGATCAGGTTTATATTTGGTTAAACTCTTAACAGCGCAGGTTAAACTAAAGCAGTTACAGATAACATTTCCGTTTGGAAAGATTACACCTTGTAATTCAGGAGGGTTTTAAAAAGAAGAAAATGTATCCAAACACTACTTGATCACTTGAAGTTCTTCACTACTATGGATTTAAAAACTAAAAATATTTGAGGAAAATATCCTGATAAGACACAAGACCCGCTCACACTATATGACTTTCTCACATACAGTTGTGGAAGGGTAATGACTCATAATTGCACTGACTTGTCACCAAGAAAGAGCTTGGGTTCCCTTTTAAATATGGTTCCTCTCGGGCTGTGTGCGCGTCTCGTCTCACACACTTTCATAAACATCTCATTAGGAACTCGAATGTAAATCTATAAGGAGCTGCTTTGTGAATGTCCACTGTTGAAAGAACTAAAATAATACTAAATCGATTAACAAACATCCTATTAGAAAACATGCATTTAAAAGGACTAGCTTGTTATTTCCTAACATCTCGAACTGTACCATAAATTAAAACAAGGAAGCCAAATTAAACAGAAGCTTCGTCGCTGGTTATACTGTACCACAGTGCTGCTGAATTCATAAAAGGTGCTGATTAATTTTTCTACACCAGTTCTGACTATAAGGCAAAGAAAGGGCTTTGATTAAAGTGCTTAGGGTAATTTTCTATTGTTTCTACTTGACTATTAAACATTTTAAAATGTTAAGGCTGGGCATTAACACATTTTTATAGATAAAGTTTGCGATTGTGTTACATGACCCATTCCACCCGTGAAGCCATAGCAGCTCTCTCACACCTTCACACAACCCCACCCCTACTCTCCTCCCGCACACACACAAAACATGTTTTGTATTTTCGAAATATGCTACATTGCTAGCATGAACCAATAGCTTTCCAATTAAGCATCAAAAATATTAACAATGTTCTTCATTACAGCACTAACAGCTGCAGTGAAGTCCGTGTGTGTGTTACGCATTGCAACTTGGTTGACAAGAACTGTTGGTGCGTATATTATTTATATACATGTATATTATACATACACATAGTATATGGGAATGAATGAACGTGTGTGCGTGTATGTATAAATAGTCAGTGTTCTGGTGCTCTGACTGATAATTCCTTGACAATGTGTCTCCATACTGTATAGCTGACCTGAAATAAACCTTAGTGAATGACGACACTGGAGTTGAAAAATGGCAAATAAATTATAGTCATTCATACAGGCTCACTAAAGCAGACAAATTCACCAACATCACAGCATTTAGAGTGCTGTGTGCATTAACCTCGCCTTCTACATGCATTTATTTCTCTCTAATGACCACTCTGGGTGCCCCGCAGTCCAACTCGGCAGAAAACTTACCCATTTCATCAGAGCAAGCTGTTCATAACAAAATTAAATTGTTAAGTACTATATCAGTCTGTTATTGCTGTGGAGAATAATTAAAGGAGCATTCTCAGATAGGAAGACTTTTATGCAAACTGAGCTATTTATTTTATACATCTTAATTGAATATCATTTTTATATACATCTTAATTGAATTTTTTTTGCACCCATATTTCCAACATAATTTTTTGGGGTGAAATCTCCCACTGTGTACGTGAAAAGAAAAAGGTATACTTTTTGACCTGGGAAGGTTTTCTCTAAGGACAAGTTTATTCAACATTTACCATCAGTCTTAGTTTTTAAAAGGTCCTTAAGGAAGTAAGAGCAGAGCATAACTCGACCCAGTAGAAGCTTGGTTAACTCAACTGTGGATCTGGTAAAGGAAAAAATAATAATCCTACATGTAGGTTAATCTTAACCTGTTGTAATAATGAAAGCCACCGACATTCATGACTCATTCCAGCTGTTTCTCAACCTGCAACACATTACCTGGAACCTCAAGCTTCCAGTTCCCCGTTTGGCCAAGTCCCTAGAAAACCCAAAATATACTCTTGTTTTAGTCTTTAAAAGCACTTATTATCTGAAATGGAAACCCTGTGTTGCCTAAATGTGCTACAGCAATTCTCACAGCAATTAATAAAACACTGATGCAAGATTCTTATTTGCAATGTCTGCTCATGTGCTAAACATTCTCCAATGACGGCATGTTGAATCACCTGCTTTATAATAATAATAATAATAATAATAATAATAATAATAATAATAGGGGGGTATGCACTTTCAAACGTGGTTTTACTTCTTCTGAAAGAGAACCTGTTTTGTGGTTCTACATAGAAACTTTAAAATCTTGTTCCCTTTCTGAAGTTTGTCATTCATTTACTAAAAAAAAAAAAACCCACACCAACATTTACAAGGTCACCCAACAGTCTGGTCTGACTCGGAGGAAAATTACATTTGTTTTATCCTCTGTGATTTAATTTCATGCCACATTTAAGCCGAGTCGCATGTACGGGGAAAGAGGCAAGGCTCCAAACAAACTCACAAAAGCCTGCCGTTCATTGATCTTTACTTCCTGCAACTTGCTCAAATTTGGGTTGAAACTAAATCAAACAGAACTATGATTCGTGATCGCATCTGGCCCGAATCAACTCAGATTTAACACTTTATGTCTCAAAGTACTCCAAGGCTCGAACATGAAGCTTTTTTTAGTAATGTTAGAGAAGTCTGATATACGATTCAGGGTTTATTTTCGAGAACATGACCCACATGTGATGCTGTTTTATCCAGGAAAGAAATCGACAGGCAAAAAAAAAAAAAAAAAATGCCTGCGGCAGAATGGATTCTCATTTCATGAAGGAAATCCACAGAAAAATCTTGTATAGTTTGTTCTCTGGAAGCTGATTTTCTCTGAGCAATTTTGAGGCGAGCAAGTCAGCTAGAAATACCCCCAAACACTCAGTGAAGCAGTTGAGGGTTACTGGTTATGTTTAAGCAACACTCCAACACTGGTTAAATGGCAGTCTTTGGATTTGAACTTACAAACACTGAAAGTTTATCTAAAGAAACGCTTAGAAAAGCGTCATTTTCTGAAGTTATTAAAAACGGTATCCGTGTTCAGCAGAACTAGATTAGCCCATCTTTCCATCCTAATTTTGGATTAAAATGTTGGAAGACGGTTTTAACAAGAAAATTGGAAGGAGAGGCAAAAGTAATTTCAGTGATGCAGAATGAATCCATAATGCAACACCGAGTCAAAATGCATAAACCACATTAGCAAGTATCTGTGAAATCCTGATGAGCTGAAGGCAGTTTGAGGGAGACACTTTCAAGGGTGAATAAAATTTCCACCATATGATCCTTTTAGCTCCTAGGTCTGCATACTTCATGAGACTTCATAATAACACTTCGTTATATTGAACTTCCAGTCTCCGAACACCATATGATGCAAGAAAAAAAACCTGCTATACACCATCATCCAATGAGGATTGGTTCTCTGTTGCATCTAGTTCCTCTCAAGGTTTCTTTCTATTGCCATCTCAGTTTTTTTTTTTTTTTTCTTGCTACCGTTGTCCTTGGCTTGCTCATCTGGAACAATCTAATAATTAAATAAATAAAGCTTCTTTGCAACAAAAAAGATTAAAAAAAAAAAAAACATACTGGATTTTTGGTGGCCTGACATTGGGATAAGTGACCATTCAATCTCCGCCTGAAGAAGTGATTTAACAGCTTCTCAGTCACCACTGTACACCTTTATGTTAAGACACCATTCCACTGACTGTATTCTAAAAACCTAAAAATCTAAATTTGAATAAATTCAAATTGGTCACATACACAGTATGATACAAAATGAATTTTTCAAAATATAAGTAGGTTACAATTAAATAGTCATAAAATAAATATTAAAAAAAGAAAAACGCAGCAGAATGTCAAACCTGTAGCCAACTTCATCTTAGATTTCAACTGGCTTGCAGGGAAAGACCGTCTGACAGCAGTGAAGAAATATTACAGACAAACAAAAGACATACACAGCTACAGGAAACCTCCTCGAGCAAAACTTCCATGACTTCCTCTGGAATAAGAAGACACAGGAAGCACTCTGTGCGTGCACGCTAACACATCTACACTGCACTTTTGAACTACGATAATGACTATAGTAGGAGGGCGACCATTTTACACAGTCCAACCCAATGTTAAAAAGGCGCTCAGCCCCAAATATAAGGCCCCTCAAATCCAATGGACTCGGACTACAATATATGCCAAGAATCACACACACTATACTTTCAGATTATGCTGAACCAGAATCCAGCAACTTCATTGACAGTAGCTCCTGGTGTACATCAAATTAAAGGGTTATACATTAGTGCATCCTTTTCCAATACATTGTTTATACTGTAACAGCTTGCATAAAAATCTCAAAATCAATATCAGTGATGATTTCATTTTACCTTGATTACAACTCATGATACATTATTTAGTATTATATTTTGCTGCAGAGTTCATACACACTTGCACATTTGCATGCAAAACCTGGTACACATTTAGAGCTCATTGAGCTGAACAACTTTTACATTGCATGTCATGGGCTCAACTCAACAGGAAGACAGTTATTTTGGGTTGATCACAAAACACACCCAATGGATTGATTTACTCCTATGATCTAAAGACATTTTGAGGATACAAAATTGTATAGGGTTTTTTTATATCTCAAATGGGTCAGCCGTAATGATGCCTTAAACTTGTGCTGAAAAGTGGGTAATAACTTTGTGTGATATTATATTGAGTGACATCATATTCAGTCACAGAACATTGAGTATCATAGCGTGATGCTTTTTACCACCCCAGCATCCTCTGCTTTTTGGGTGTCTTAACATAAAATATTTTTATGTTTTCGCAAACATCACAAATGTTAATACTTGCATCTCTCTTACACAAAACACACACACCCTAACAAGACACATGTCACACACACAACACATACGAACATCACTAACGTTAATACAGACAAGCAAATTCACACAAACACAATCACTTGTCAGACACACAAGGACACACCCACAGTCTCACACACATCTGGGGCTTAAACGATTGAGACCAAACATTATACAAAGAGAACCCAAGTAAAAACAGTAAGCAAGTTGTGTGGTGCACCAAGGGTGGTGATGGCGCAGGTTGCTTGGGCCCGCTCATCGTTCTTGCAACTATTTATTTATTTATCGTTTTTGTACATACACTGGTAAGGTTTTTACAATAAACATGATCATTTATTAAAGGGATATTTCATTCATAATGAAAAGGTTCTCCTCAACATTGCTTCCGTATTGCCAGACTAGACTAGCTGCAGTCATGTGACCACACACGTCGTTTTTATGGGGACAATCAATGCACACCCAGTGGGGAAAGTTAATACTTTTTATTTTGTTAACAACATGGCAAGATTACTTATGTTAGAGGTTCTGAATTGTTTCAATAATTGCCAATGTTGTGTGGAAAATATTGAGCATGATGAGTGGAAAGGTCAGTTAAGATTTTCAACAAGCAAGATCAGCCTACAATCTACAAACACATTTTCTGGTCATCCGTAAGAGCTGAAAATGGCCTGATTATCTTCTAGTGCGACCCAATTTTAGACAATCTGTAAAGGTGGCTGCATTATACGCAACATGTTTAGCATATAAATATGAACAGAATAAATTCCTCATTCATTGTCTTTCGTTCTGCTTTAATACCGACTCCAGTCTCCATCCCTCTTTCTCCTGCTCTAACAGGATAAGTTGCTCTCATCAGGGAGGCAGCCAAGTTCTTCAGCTTCAATAACCACGAGACAAGATGACAAGCAATAAAGTGCACACACAGTACAGGCTTATGCACATACAGTATACACACACACTTATATGCACTTGGACAAACACACAAGACAGAGTGCTCCTGTATGTTCTCCCATCACTCTCACATATACCCAAGTGACACTCAGGAAGGCATGTGGTCACCTAAGACACTAACAAACACTCCTGCCATCATAAAACGGTCCGGATATTGAAGGGTGCACAAAAGCATATGCACGCTCACGCACTGCCTAATAAACCCAAGGGAGACATGGCCGTAGCAGTCTATTGGGCCCAATTAAAAAGCGATTCCTCTTTCAATCCCCGTCATTCCACTCTGTTCCCTGAACACTGTCCCAATTCTTCTCTCCTCAGCAATCCCCTAATGCGCTCTCTCTTCATCTCTTATTTTCTCCACACACCTAACCCCACCCTTTCACCACCTCGCTCCCCCTTTTTCACTTGCCACCTCCACCACTTTTCGCCATCTAATTGGCCAGGACCGGTCAATAGTCGTGGGCGCCTTGATTGAACAACCATCATGACTCACACACTTTCAGCTCTAAAGGCATATGCTGGGTTGAAATGATCTTAGCATCGTACACTCAACGCTATCTACACAGCTTTAGCCGAACTGCACACAGATCTGCAGCTACTACTCCTATGAGAATATCACGTCATGTCCATACAAAATATTTTAACATGCATATGAAATAGGACTGATCTCTCAGTATACATAAAAATTATAAATTAAACATTCTGTAGTGTTACAGTTGGACAGGGTCATTAATAATGCCCTATTTTATGAGGTCTTGCAAAATGACGTATTTAATTAGACTGTTGCATGACATCACTACATGGTTTAGAAGTTTTTTTTTTTGTTTTGTTTTTTTTAAGAACAGTGACTACTACTGATTACTCACAAGTAAGTACAACATAAATCTACTGCTATATTAGAGGTTGCTTGTTCCTTACCAGTCTTAGGAGGGACATTTTAAACATTAAGACTATTATTTAGACCAGTCAGTCATTCACTATTAATGAAAAATATCATTCTAGATTTCCTTGAATATTTCTTAGCTTTCTAAGAAGAAACCCAGGAATCACTCAGTTGTGGCACATTTTTGGGTGGTTTGATGAAAGCAAAGGTATATGGATGAAGGATGAAAACTAAATATTTAAGACCGTATCAGACCTGCCAAGCATTTTGTTTAGGAGTACTGCATTTTCTTTGAGGGTCAGTAAAGTCAGCTGAAATGCATTTGGTAATGCACTATTGTTATTAAATAATAAACCCTGAAGATGGACTACTGTTCTGGACTCTGTAAAACACTGCACCCTTTCTCCCTACTCCAATGGTACCTATTATGCAAAACTCAGACATTTTTGGACCTTAAGCTGGGCCTTCAGTGTGCATGTACAACAAAAACCTGTTGTTTCTTTTTTGCATTTGTGTATTGACCAGAGTTTAAACAAGCCAATTAGATATCACCCCCCCACCCCCACAATTCCCCCCCAAGTTGACCTCATAAGGAAATCCCTCCCCCAGGTACATGTTAAACCTTATCTTGGGTGTATTTCAGCTGAAGAATCAGACACACTTTGAGGACTACGGAAACCTTATCTTGTTAAATAGCAACCTATAGGACCTTTAATCCTAGACATTAAAAACATGCAAGTTCTGAAAAAAATAAGTAAATAAAACTGGGAAATAGGCCTCATGGCACAAAAGTATGGACAGTGCAGAAACCTGGTCCCTTCAACTCTCTAAATGGGTTCTATGGCAGTACAGGAGGAACTACACACAATTTGTTAGCATGTTAGGTTTAAGAATGTAGTGTTGCTCATCTCCACCATTGTGATATTTCAGCTTTGCAGTTTCGGCTGTATAGTTGGTGACATTTTAACACCAAAATCCAACAAGAGGCTTACACTAGTGTGACAACTGAACTGTTGTGACATTGCAGTTGCGCAACCATGCAGCTTTTTCTTCAGAAGTCACAAGTACTTCAAGTTACTCAGCTGCAGTTAATCCTGTAAGATCACACAAAACAGTCCGACAGGAACTAAAAAAAATATATGGTTACTAGCTTTCATAACTCGTTCATGCGGTGGTTCCTCCTGTGTTCTGCATGGAATCTCTTCTTTGAACGAAACCAACTGTGATTTGATTATTGGATTACGAGAACATCACCTGCTGAAACATTCATGCAGAGCAAGCGAGGCTGGTCAGGAACACACTCCAGGGACACATTTATTGATTTATTTGAGGGCTTATTTGCATATCGCAACCTCCTGCAATAGAACCGCAAATGTCAATACCGCATTTAAGATTTAACAGCAGTTCTCTAGATGTCCATGGTCTGTGTGCTCATACAGTGCCTGAATTCAGTACCAATATTACAACCATAGAGACAACCCAAGATCCTACAAGAGGGCATTTGCAAATTCTCAGGAAATGTACCATCATTAATAATATTAAAATCATCTCATCCTAGGAATAGTCTTTTGGTAGGTTAATGATCCGTTTAAGAAGACAGATCCCATCCCGAATTAATAGGTTGGCTGCATCAATTGATTTACTGCATTAATTTGAAATGCAATGACTTTAAACAATGAAATAAATAATGGTTTAACCATTAATCTTGATCCCCTTATAAAACCAGATTACTTTTGACACAGATAGTGCTGTGGCTGTCCACACCTTCGTAGTTTTGATGGGCAAAGAAGAGGCTATAGAAAACAGCAGGAGGAAAAGTGACCAAAGTAGAACAAGGGAGAGAAAGACAGACCGAACAAACAGACAGAAAGAGACTGAAAACAGGAGGAAATTCCACCCTGACAGTGCGAGCTAGGAAAATATAATTGAGAACAGATGTGACTGGTCCTTGCAGTGGGGTTCGGATAAATGTGTGTGCTTCATACGTTATTTATACAAACCAGTTGAAGAAGAGTTCAGGAATTAGTCATTCTTTAAGTCATGTGATGTGATGAGATGAGATTAACCAAGAATATGCACGCGTTTCTCTTCCCCTCATAAAACTGCAATTGCTTAGCATCAGCAAATTCCAAAATGCACATGTTAAGCACTGATTCAACACCAGCAGAGTGTGAGGTGTGTGAGTCTGTGTGCACATGCACAAGCATCTGCATAGAGTGTTTATGAGCAGGGAGAGGCTATGCGTGACTTGTTTGTCCCTGAGCAATAAACCAGGCTGGGTGTGTGATTGGCAGGAATGGATTAAGTTGGTCTTTAAATCTGATTTCAGCAATGAAAGAGAATGAAGAGACAGTGATGGACAAAAGAAAACCGGACAGTGATATCCATCTGCTCAAGTGGGCGAGACTGCATCTTCTCCCCCTCCCCTCTCTCTCTCTCACACACACACACACACACACACACACACACACTTTTAGCCTTTCAAAACTTTTCATAGTCTGCATAATGTTTCTCATAATGTTTCACACAATATCTCAGGTGTCCCCACCTTTCTCCTCACTGTGTTCATGTTTTCTGATCTAACAGACGTTTCATGAGCTGTCAGGCCATGAGTGGTCACCATGGTTACCTACCCGGTTGCCAGATTGGATGGATTTCTCCTAGTGTCATCTACAGTTTGCATGACACACTATGAGCGATCTTCGATCTTATCTGCAAAGGGGTTGGTGTGGCTGCAGGCCATGGTTTTAGCCAAATATGAGGCATACTTGATAGCTGATTGGAGACCAACAGACACTGAGATAACAAGTGGGATCAAGTGTGACTGGTCTCCCATTTAAATAGAACGAAAGCCTGAGGCCTCACCTGCCCTTTGTGGAAATGATCGAGGAGCCCTGCTCTATATAATTAGTATCAGCCTAAAACTGTTCACTGTGTGATGTATGCATAATCTAAATGTCAAATTGTGACCATGGTTTATTAGCCATTTTGTTTTGAAAGGATTTTGAAATTTAACTTTAGAAAATAATGAGGAAACTAATAATTAATTATGGGCCAAGTTGCATGTCACTGTTGGCATGTTAAATACACTTATTGTAAATATAGGTTTTATTGCCATGACACACCCAATCAGTTATATACAGTACATACAGACCCATAACGTCATTACGTCAAACTATTGAAGGCATCAGTGCAAATTTACTACAAATAATCATATGGATCAGTGAAGAATAAATGATTTAACCATATTTTTAATTTAACAAAAATACAATGATTTTTTTAATCATCAGCTTGCTTTAAACAGCTGATCCAATCTGGCAACCGGGGGCAACGCGCATCACGCATGACTCATCGATTTGTTCTTACAGAGTGCACTGACTGAACATCTCGGAATTAACACCCATGGGGTCTTTTAAATTGTTATTTTTTTAATCAGAAAGTGTGTAAAGAAGCGTTTAAAATACATTATCGTATTTATGAAGAGACAATTCGACATGCAAAAACAGTGTTTGTTGTAGTTGGGCGTAGTTGTTTTAAGAAAAGAAAAAAAAGATGGGCAGTAGTTTTTTTTTGTTTTTTTAAGAAAAAGTGTCGTTCATGCAAAGAAGGAAAAATTGCAAAATAAATGAAGTGGGGGGAAAAATAAAGATTGATGACGTCCGAGAGCGACACTTGGATCCTGGCGCGCGAGGCAGATGACAAAGGGGAGCGCGCGTGCGGATGTGTGCATAATAGCCCAGCTTTCTCCTCCTCTGCTCGCGCGCCTCGCCCTTTTCTGCCACTTTAGGGTGGAGGGGTGACAAAGAGCGAGTACATAAAGTGCGACAATATGAAGCAGAAGTTATTTCACACTATAGAGTACACTGAATGTCTTCATGAAATAGAAAGTCATTTGGGATTGAACGAGAATGTACCAGCACCTAACCCACCTCACAACCCCGGAAACCCGTGACAATCCCCACGCGCCACTGTGCCAGAGTACCGGCTTGTCGATTTTTCTGCATTTCTGTTTTTTTGTTTGTTTTCCGCAGGAAACGAATATTTAATCGCTTGTTAATGTCAGACAAAGCCGTCTTTTTTAGCAGACATCCTCCCAGGATGCTGCGCGCCTGCACAGGCACTTGTCAATCACGTGCGCGACGGCTGTGACGGGTGTGGGCGCGAGGCAGGGGCGGCGGCTGCGTCTCGACGCTCACCGAGTCACTAACCGTCTTAAACTGTCACTAACCGTCAGCCTTAACCGGAACCTGGTAGCGGCTTCAATGCGACAGAATTACAGCGAATGTGGCTGTAAAGAAGAATATTGTGAGCCAGGTGATGCAGACGAGAGGATACTGGGGTGTGGTCACAAAGTGGCCCAGGGTGGCCACACTAAAAACAAGCATACGGCATTTAAAATGCACCAAGACATTTCTCAGATTGCTATAATATCATTAATTTATACATAACCAGAGCAGGGTTGGGTCTGTTAATTAAAAGTAAGAGTAATGGCGTTGTGTCATTCACAGTTACATCTGCAACCGCAACCTTTGTCTTACACTTGGTTAGGCGGTGTCTAATCTCTCTATATCTAAAGCTCAGGACGAGCTATTGTCTCCTAAATACCTACGACACCCTGGCTGCGTCTTAAAACCTACTGGCCTTGTAAATGGTGTCAGCCTACGCCGACATGCGTTACCATGGCTACCAGAGGTGGAGTACTCCTTAGGTATAGGCTACAATTTGGAAAGTGTAGTGTTCAATTAAGGTTATTTTGTGTGTTAATTTGAAACAGTATTGAGATGACAGGAGAACTCTTACTTTTCTGTCCGTCACTTCTTCACCGACGGCCTCGACGATTCCCGAGCACTCCATTCCCGGTGTGACGGGTGGAGACGGTAGACGGTCGTAGAGCCCCTGGCGTGCCATGAGGTCGGCAAAGTTGAGGCCGCACGCCTTGACGCGGACCATCACCTCTCCGCTCTTGAGCGCCGGCTTTCCTTTCTTCACCTGCAGCTTGACTTTGTCATAGCCGCCGTAGCCCGTGAGCACGAGCGCGCGGAAGGTGAAGGTGTCCTCCTCGGCGGCGGGTTTGTCCGCGGGAGCAGCGGCAGTCTCAGCTGCCTCGCCTGAAGCGGCAGCAGTTGCGGCGGCGTCAGCGACAGGTTCAGCGGGCGTCGCCTCCGGTTTGGTCTCGGTTTGGGGCGACTCGCTCTTGGACTCGCCATCCTGTTGCTGCTGGGGCTTCTGCTCCTCGGCGTTCTGCTGCTGAGCGGGCGCGTCTTCGCCTGACATGTCGGTGGGCGCGTGCGATGGAAGTGGAGGAGTGAGGGGGAAAAAACGCCTCTGTTTTTCACACTTGCGTGGAACAAAAGAGAGTCGTCGGTGAGCACGCGAACGGGACCTGCAGTCCTCTCTCTACGCGTTCAGCGCGGCTGTGAGCTAAACGCCTGAGGGCGTGGAGAGAAAAAAAATCAGAGAGGAAGAGAGAGCGAGAGAGAAAACGAAGGGAGTGCTGGGAGATGCGCGCGACGACTACAATGACCCGCGCCTGCCAGGCTTTTTACAAAAGGGCGTGTGAGATGCGGGAGAGGCGGGGAGAGGCGGAAAAACCGGAGGAGCAGAATCACGGAATCAGGCAATAGGATGAGATGGGCATTTTTTTCTAACAAGGATGGAAACAAGGTTGCATCACCTAATTAATTATAGGTGACGGCACCTAATTACTAATTTAACCCTAACTGAAACGACTGACGTTTGCCCGAATTAAAAAAAAAAATGAAAAAAGCTGTCAGATATGCAGCTGAACATGATTTACAGGATAAAGAGATTACTCCAAAGAAATTCCAACGAGGGTGTTTTTTTTGTACTCATCAGTTTATTTTGTTTTTAAGGCTGTCGTATCTGTCAGGTATGTGTTGCCGAGAATGAATTGTGACAGTCCACATCCAACTTGATTAGATGTTCATGATGTGTCAATCAGATGAGCTGGAGCTGGAAAAAGTGCATACACCCAAAACAAACAAAAACAATATCTATATGATTGTTGTTTCTTGTAAACACACACAGACATGTCTCGCTAACTTAGAATAATAAACTTTTGCTAACAATTAATTATGTTAATTTCCTCTATCCTCCTTATGGATCCTTTTGGTAAATCCTGTATTTCATTTATTCACAGAAATGAAGTTGTTTCTGTAAATAATCATTTATTCTGACATTAAATATGATATGAGGTTATATGTTAGAACTCATTCCATCTTAATGGATCTAGCCTTAATTCAAGATCTCATTTAGTCAGAATTGATCATTTAGTAACTTAATAATTTTAGAGATTGAAAGAATAAAATTTAAACCAATGGCTAATTTAAATAAACTTTCCACTTATAGATGATTATTTCTCATATAAACGTGTAATATTTCAAGCCTTTTTGTATTAATTTCAACGACTACAGCTTACATTATCTATATAGCCAGTATCTCAAAACATTATCATATTTAATTTCAAGTTTGAATAAATGACTCTTCTAACAATCTAGTTCAGGCCATGCAGCCAGACTGCTGACTTGACAGTTGTCCACAAGATGATCACTGACATGTCAATGTCACAAGGAGGATAAGCCACACAAGGTCATTGTTTGCTGTTTACAGAGTTCTGTAGCAAAGCAAATTCATGGATAGTTGAACCAGAGACAATGTCAAAAACATCTTACCTGGGCTAAGGAGAAAAAGAACTGGTCCACTGCTCAGTAGTCTAAGGCCCTCTTTTTAGGTTTTTGTGTTTTATCAAGTCCAAAGTCAACACAGCAGTCTACCAGGAGATTTTAGAGCACTTCATGTTCCATTTGCTGAAAAGATTATGGAGATTCTGATTTCCTTTTCCAGTACAAATTAGCAAGTATCCACAGTGCCAAAACTACCATTAACTGGATTGCTGACCACAATATTAATGTGCTTGATTGACCAGCAAACTCACCTGACCTGAACATCTTAGATTCTCTTACATTTTCAAGAGGAAGAACCAACACTACAGGCTGCTATCTTATCAGACAAGCTGAAAGCTGCTATCAAAGCAACCTGGTCTTCAGTGGCACCACAGCAGTGCCATGGGCTGATCGGCTTCATGCAAAGCCACATTGATGCAGTAATTCTTGCTAAAGGAGCCGCAAGTGAAAGCATAGATAATCATACTTTTCAGAAGTTGGATATTTCTGTATTGCAAATCCTTTTTTGATTGATAACATTTTGAGATATTGAATATTTGAGTCTTCTAAGCTATAACCCATAATATTCAAAACTAAAATAAATTACAGGAATAGTTTAGCCTAAGATCTAAGTCACAGAATATTTTACTACCCATGAATATTGTAAGTCAGCCAAGTCTTACATTTGATTAAAAAAATAATAATAATAAGTTGAAGCTATCATTTTTCAGGTACCACACCTCACAATACTGTAAAACTTGAAGCCTCCAGTTTAGCCCTGTTCAAAGTGCAACCCTACACCATCACATACTTGACTTAATTCATGCTGAGCTGTTCGATATTTCAAACAGATTTGATTTTGTGGTCAGATTTGATTTCTGTATTGCAAATTCTTTTTTGATTGATAATAATATTCTGAGATATTGGATTTTTTTATTCTTATGAGCTATAAGCAATCTAAATGAATTTTTTTTTAAAAAAGCTTGTAACAGTCAATTTTATATATTATGAATCTAGAATATATTGTATGAGGATTTCACTTTTCAATTTAAATTATGAAGTAAAAGATTTCTTTTGACAATATGTTTTTTTTTTGGAGATACCCTCTATTTACATCTATCAGCCATAGCATTAAAACCAATAACATTAAACTAATATGCTTTGTGTTCCCTTTGTGACACCAGTATGTGACACAGCCTCTGGGGGTGTGCTATTATGTCTGGGACTACGACGTTGGCAGCAGATCCTATGGGTGCAGTGAGTTGCAGGTTTGGGCCTCCATGGATTGGACTCATGTTTTTAATTCATTGGGATTTGGGAACTTTGGAGGGTTGGGCTCTTTTCTGGATCCTACAGGTGTCAGAGTGTTTTGGTGTCTTATTGCACTTTCTGGCCAGCATTTACTTTTTTGGTGATTTTTGCTGCATTGGCTTTTCTATGGTATCAAACTGGACATAATATAATGTTATGTAAATATAATGTTATGTAAATATAACTCAAAATGTTTTCGTTAACTGCACAAAACATACAATTTGAAAGCAGTTAGCTAAGGCAGGTTTTTGGTGTCTGAAAGAATCTTGCTTATGTACTGGGGCAAACACTCACTCACTCACTCACTCACCTTCTATACCACTTTATCCTGTATTCAGGGTCGCAGGGGGCATGGAGCCTATCCCAGGATTCTTAGAGCATGAGGCGGGGTTCACCCTGGACAGGGTGCCAATCCATCTCAGGGCACACCCACATACACACATTCACACACTATGGGCAATTTAGGAATGCCAGTTAGCCTAATCTGCAGGTCTTTGAACTGTAGGAGGAAACCGGAGAACCCGGAGGAAACCCATCAAGCATGGGAAGAACATGCAAACTCCATGCACACAGAGATGTGAATTGAGCCTGGCCAAGAATCGAACCCGGACCCTGGAGGTGCACTCAACATTATTTTTTGGAATAATTGCATATTCAAGATCATAAAAAAAGTGATTCCTGGTTTACTTCGCCATCACACCTTTTGTTTATTTTATGGAACAAAACTCAACAGCATGACATAGTTAGAGGCATGTGATAATTTGGTCATGCAGTTTGCATGATGCTAATTGAGGGCAGGTTAACTTCCAGTGCAAGACAATTTGTACGCAAACATGTTTTGGCTGGTTGACTCCATATGAGGTAAAAAAAAATTGTAAATTAAATTTTCCTCGAGCCATCCATTTAATTTAATATAATTAGGGTAAGGCACACGCCTTTGCATGTTATGTGGGGAAGAATGTCAGCTTGTCAAGGAAATCATACATAAATGGTGGAAATAGGATTTTGGTGCCAGAATTAAGAATGATGTGTGTGTGTGTGAAATAGAAGAAGAAGAGAGAGAGAAACAGAAAGAACACTAGGGGGGGGGGTGTTGGGGTCAGAAGGAAATGTCTGTTTATTCCCCCAATTCTCTAGGTCAGATTGGGAAATCTCAACAAGCCTATGAACCATTGTTCTTGCTGTCAACACCGCATGGTCTGCTATTCCCAAAGCATCGCAGAGTAAAAATCACGAACTATGATGAAATACTGGCCTTCCTCTTTTTGTTTAATGATCTACACACTATGCAGCCACAAACGAAAGGGAAAAGGTAACCTTTACCAATTTTTGTTACTGGTTTGTATCTTAAGCTTGTATGTTTTAGCTAGAAATATGCATATAGTGTATTTTTAAGAAATGCAATTGTCCAAGTATATAACTTAAATCCTTTTACAAGGTACAGTACATTCATAATACCAGATGAAATATAAGTATTTTAAAGAAAATATAATGGTATCTCTCAAACAACAAGGATTCTTCCAATTCTCTCTTTTTTTTGAGAATAAATATATTGCATAAAGAGTATGCATGTACATATATTTATATAACCAGCATTATCCTTTTCATCTATTTGATCTATACTAACGCTTTTATTGCAGTGGAATACATGGACCAACCTTCATTACTCATGCATATCAAGCCATGACCCTGTTGCCAGTTTGCTTCCTTGGATTACTGCAGACCAGGAACATCCTAAAAGAGATGCAGGTCTGGAGTTGCTCTGACCCAGTTGTCTGGCCATCAAAATTTGGCTCATGTCTTTTAAATCCTGTCCATTTTTTCAGCTTCCAACACATCAACTTCAGGAACGAAAGGTACACTTGCTGCCTACTCATTTCCAGCTGCCATTGTATTGAATATTGAAAATGTAGCTACTGTGAGAAGGGCCAAATTACAATGGTCAGAGAACTGGGTTGGAGCAACTCCAAAACTGCAGCTCTTGTGGGTTGTTCCTTGTCTGCTGTCATCAGGACATACCAAAAGTGATCCAAGGAAGGAAAACCCAGTGAACTTGCGACCGGGTCATGGGCGGAATTGGCTCACTGATGCGAATGGGGAGCGAAGGCTGGACCGTGTAGTCCAATTCAGTAAATAAAATTGAATACACAGTTATTCACTGTTATGGTGGCAAAAGGATGGGACCTACTCAATATTGTATGTCATAATGTTATGGCTGATCACTATATATATATATATATATATATATATATATATATAGTGAACATTTTATATATATATATATATATATATATATATATATATATATAAAATGTATGTATGTATGTATATGAGTGTATCAAACAATCAAATAGGACACATGAATAACTGAGCTGAGCTGTTATAGACCACCGACATTTCCTGTGCCAAATTGTGAAAAGAAAATGCAGGCTGGTAAACACCACACATTTTCTCTTATTTAAGAACAAAACGGAAACATCAACAGCTGCTGAATGATAAATGCACGAGCTTAGTCATGCACGCACGCGCGCGCACGCACCCACACGCTCTCAGATCAACAGTAAAGGCCAGCAGGGAAAGTGTGCAGAGCAGCAGCTCGCGAGGAGCACAGGAAGCGAAGAGAAACAGGAAGTAGTGAGTGGGCGTCGGTGGCACTAGATCATGATTACTTAGCATCCAAGGTCTCAAAAGTAGGAAAACATGACCACATGATCATATGACCCCCCCGCCCCCCATGCAATGAACTAATAAATTTCTTTACGTATTATACAATGTCTATTTTGAAACGATGAATAGAGCCTGGCAATGAGTCCATGCTTGGTTAATTATGATTACCTGATACTCCTAAGTTCATACAAAGTTGAAGATAAAAGCACAACGGCGTCTTTTTTTATGGGTTTTAAATTGAGTCAGCATTGTAAAACAGCACCACCTGCTGGTAATTTTATAAATCTACACGATGCTGCCCAGATTCACCTGACAAGTCAGCATGAATAAAACTTCTAACTTTTCTATGTTAGGTTTCTTCTAACTGTTAAAAAAACAGTAATGTTTTGGAAAGTGACTTAAGACGACGAGTCATTGTGTGCTGACCAAGCTTTGTTGTTATTTTGTCCTTTAAAAAAAATGTTTTTAATAATCAGATCATTGGTTAGCTTAGCACTGTCGCCTTTCACTTCCAGGGTCCGGGTTCAATTCCCAGCCAGGTTCAATTACCGTCTTTGTGTGTATGGAGTTTGCATGTTCTCCCCATGCTTGGTGGGTTTCCTCCCATAGTCCAAAGACATGCATATAAGGCTAATTGGTGTTCTCAAATTGCCCGTATACAGGATAAAGCGGTATAGACAATGAGTGAGCGAGTAATCAGATCAGAGCTCACATGTTAAAAGTTTTTTTTTTAATGCTCTTAAAATATTGTACGAACCTTGTGAAATGTTCCCAGGACCTTATCCAACAACACTCCCAGAACCTACACCTAATTCTTGAAACCACAGGAAGCTCATTCACCATCTATACCACTTTATCCTGTGTATACTGGACCCAGATCGGGGGGCCTGTCCCAGGACACATACACTCTCATTCACACACTATGGGCAATTTGGGGAATGCCAGTTAGCCTAATCTGCACGTCTTTGGAAGGAAACTGGAGAACCCAGAGGAAACCCATCAAACTTCATGCACACAGACCTGAGGAGGGAATCGAACATGGACCTTGGAGGTTCAAGGCAACAGTGCTAACCGTTATGCCAACATGCCATCCTCTCACATGAAACTGGACAGTTTAAATTCTAGAAATAAAAAAAACATAACTTTCAAGGATTAATTGTTAGCTGGACCCTGTTCTGCACATTTAATTAAGAACTCTTTTTTATATTAAATATGTGTGTCATAGCAGGGAGTCACTAAAATATGCAGGACAATGGGTACAACAAGAACAGTGTTGGCATAGTGTGACTTCTTCTAACCATATAGAACTATAAAAACCATAAGGAATGTTTTAGATGTAATGCTGTAAAGGGCGTGATTAGCTATGTCAAGATGCTGCATGTGTGTATAACACTCTAATTCTGAACGTTAAAGGACAGTTTGGCTTGGTAAATTATCCACATTTCTCAATACTGTACACAAAATAATGTAGGGATTGACAAGCTACAGAGATGTCCTGAGAAGTGTGAATTGGTCTGCATTAACAGGAATAGTTTATCCCAATATCAGACAAGTTGAAAGCTGCTAACCAAAATCCTTTTTTGGTTGCTAATATTTTAAAACCATAATATTCAAAATTCTAATAAATTACAGGGATAGTTTGGGCCAAAATCGAAGTCACGGAATGTTATCAGCCAAGTCAACCAAGTCTTACACATGTTTTATTTAATTGTTATTTTAAAGTTGAGGCTATCAGGTACCTTACCTCACAATACCGTAAAACTTGAACCGTCCAGTTTAGCACTTTGCAAAGTGCAACCCTACACCATCCCATACTTGACTTAATTCCTGCTGAGCTGTTCAGATTTGATTATGTGGTTTCTCACAATGTATAACATTGTTTTAAAAAAAAAATCTTGGACACTGGAGCTGTGAGGCAACATTACATGCTGAATCACTGCAGCACTTAACTTAATTTGTATATTTGTTTAGTGTTTAAATGCAATGTTGTTCTTTATATTTTAATAAATATAACTAATAAGTTTATTACTGAGCCAACTGATACAGTATATGTTAATCTTTTATGCACTTTGTTCTCCATTAATACTGACATAAGCTTTCTTTACACACTAGCCACATTAACAGCTTCCAGTGAAATTTTCAATTCATTAACTATTGATTAAAATGTTGTTCTGGATCTGTAGCCAATACCGTGAAGACGTTTGGGAATACACACTGGACCTCATCACTGAGCACACGCATTCACTCACACTAATACCAGCATGTTTTTGGAAGGTGAACGGAAACTGGAGAAGCCAGAAGAAATCCACATGGACTTGGGGAGAATGTGCAAAACCCCACACATGCAGTAACCCAAGCTCAGGCTCAGAGCAGAGACTACAGTATGAAGCTGTGAGGCTTCCTGCTCCACCAACTTGGCATCCTTTAAAGGTTCCTTGGAACCTTTCCTGTTAGGAAAACTTTAATTTGTATGGCGCTATTTAGAACTCGCAAGTTTTACCCTTAAGAACAAATCAAAGAACCCAGTTATTACTTTTTTTTTCTTCTTCCCAATGTATTTGGGTCAAGGGGAAATTGCATACAGTAAATTTAATTTTTTTTCCACACTGTTCCTTTAAGAATCATATTATTTTATATAGAGTAAGATATTGACAACTGGCCTCTTGTACAGTGCATTAATATAATTGATGCATTTTACTAAGTGAAGTTTGACTAATAAATCTAAAATTCTGGCAGTGCAGTTCAAACACTGGCTAATAAAATACTGTTGAAGTGGAAAATTTTGGGGGAAAGAGTGCAGTGTCAGTTGTGGAATGGTCTGTGGATGCTTGGTGTTTTAAAAAAAAAAGTAATTAAGTTTAATTAAACTGAGAGAGAGAGAGAGCGAGAGAGAGAGAGAGATTCGGCAATTAACAGAAAAAAGAAAAACAAACAAAGGTGCTGATTTTAACATTGACTAATGCCAAAGATCAAGGATAATAGATTCATGTGCATATGTTATCATTGCACTGAGATCTGTATGAAGCTTATGTCTATAGCATGTAAAGTTACTCTTCTGCTTGTCCTACATGTATCTTTATATCCAAGTAAACTACAAAATGCATTATGCATTATGGGTTTTAGTTTGAGCAGAAAAATGCTAATATTGCACAGCAGGGAATGAGGCTGGGAAAACAACTGGTGTACATGAATTATGCATTATTATGTTACCATTCAAATTTCTCTGTGCACATAAATACAATACATCCTCAAAAAAGGATGGGGGTGGATATTTTAGAAAGGTTATTTTTTTGGCTGATTTAATTCAAAAAGCATATCAAAGCAAATTCATGGAAAGTTGACTGGATGGGAACAGTGTGGCATGAAAAGGTGCACAAGCAACAGGGGTGAATGCGGACGTAAGAAGATGGAGTCAATGCCTCAACAGCCACCATGCACAGACATCTTCAGGTAATGCTTTACAACTGTTGCAACTGTTTCTAGTATCAAGCCTCTCCTGAACTAGAGACAATGTCAGCGGCATCTTACCTGGACTAAAGAGAAAAAGAACTCAGTGATCCAAAGACATCTTTTCAAATGAAAGTAAATGTTGCATTTAATTCGGTCATCAAGGTCCTAGAGTTGCGAGGAACAGTGGAGAGGCACAGAATCCAAGTTGCTTGAAGTCCAGTGTGAAATTTCCACAGCTGGTAAAGATTTGGGGTGCCATGCCGTATATGCTGATGTAGGCTGTGTTCTATCAAGTCTAAAGAGACCAGAGAGTTTAGAGCATGTCATGCTTCCATCTACAGGCAAACGTCATGGAAATGATGATTTCCTTTTCCAGCAGAACTGCCACTAATCAGTTTCCTGATCATGATATTACTGTGCTTGATTGTCCTGACCTGAATACCTTAGAGAATCTATAAGCTATTGTTAAGAGGGAAATGAGAAACCATACAATAACAATAGACCTAACAATACAAATGATCTGACGGCTGCCCTCATAAGCAACCAGGTCTTCAATAACAATTTAGAAATGCTGGATTTTAATTTTCCTGAGCTGTAAATCATAATAATCAAAATTAAAACAAGCAGAAAAAAGGCTTGAAATATTTCACTTTATATGTAATGAATCTAGAATATAAGAGATTGTGTGTTTTGTTTTCCAAGATATTCTATTTTTTAGATGCACTGTGAATTTAAACTACTCAGATATACATTACTTGCAATGGCAATATCAAAGCAGCAGGTGGGGATATGAAACTGGAACTGGATCCTAGAGTAAATCAGATGATATGCTGAATCATTTCCTGAATAACCTCCAATGTATCCTCCAATGTATCGTCTTCCCATTTATTTAAATTCTTGGCAAACCTGTAAATCAGTTAGACTCAGTCTTATTAAGAGAAAAATACTGTATCTACTATAATGCTAAGATACCTAGTTAGTAGTGTGGATTAGTAGTACTAAAGGTGATGTTATTAACATAGTTATTGATTACTCATACAACCAGGATAACTGCTGAATATTTTAAAACCTAAAAATCAAATGTATAGCTAGAGCTTTGACACTGAAACCCAACACTTATTGGCTATATATTCACCGATCAGCCATGCCATTAAACCCAATGTCAGGTAAAGTGAGTAACAGAGATAGCAGAGAGGCAGCAAGTGAACGGTCAGTTCTTGAAGTGTGTGTGATGTGTGGTGTGAGGATGTCTTGACCTTCCGTTTGGGAGATGATCCAACCTAGTTGTCTAAACATCACAACTTGGCCACTGTCATAGTCCCTCAGATCATTATTCATGCCCAATTTTTGTTTCCAACACATCAATTTTGAGAACTGACTAAAAACTGACTGCATAACGTACCCCACCACTGGACAGGTGCCATGTTAGTCACTTCACTTGTCAGCCGTTTTATGTTATTTTCATTCCATTTAGGTCTAGTGTTTGGGCAAGGTGAAGATGTGATTAAATAGGGTGTGGAATTTCTTGGATCTGTCTTTGTTTTCAAGAATTATGTAAATAATCATCGATATGATTGCAAATGATATGACATGAGAATTATGCGGTCTAATACGGTCTAATAAAGAGTATGTTCACACTTTTATGACTGTTTCCAATGTCTTTTGTGTTTTTTTCTTCTAACACTAAACATGCTAGATTCTGTCTGAAATCTGTCGCTGAAAAGAAAAGAAAGCAAAAAATGCAAATATTTGTAAAATCTAATATTAAGATACTAAATACAAAACATCTATAAATACGGGGATAGTGAAGTCATGGTTGTTTTGCTTCAGGTTTGTAATGCAGAATATTACACTCATATTATTACTCGTGGAAAACATAAAATGACATGACGTATGTATGTGATTGTTCCGTAAAGAACATGTCAATAAATGACCTTTACCAGTTGTACACTGCGAACTCATTTGCACAGCTGTTGCTTCTCAATTGCTGTTACACCGAACAAAAAACCTAGAGCATGGATTGTCTGTTCATTGTATAAGGCTGAATTGTGGTAGCTGCATTGTAGAAATCCTATGACATTGTCTTGCAAATCAACACATGAGACATTTGAGTGATTGACTGAATGACTGTGCAAGTCATTGTGCTGTTTTCATCTTCTGTCTCATTTTCAGGCATATTAGTCAGCAGTGAAGCATTATATTGCACCATGTGTCATCATTGGGGTTGTGTTCTGTGCTTGGTTGTCTTTTGTCCCATCATAAGAAAAATGAACACATTGTTATCATGCTTATGATGAGTGTTGTATTGGACAAACACTCCCAAGGATCCAGAGTGGATGAAAGTGGACTTGAAAATCTGGACAATCAGGATCATTGATACTTCTGGAAGGAAACAGGGAAGAACTAGGACTAGATTTAAATGCCAGAAAGTCTGCTATGTACAAATTGATTTGGTTTAGTATCTGGGCTGGGCTGATAAGGGCGAGGCCTTCGTGTTTAGGGCCACTCCTAAATTGCCTTTACTTTAGAATCACCCATTGTTTGCTTACAATAACAAACCGATGCTGTTGCATTAATTAGAGTGAGCGGTATCAAATCAAAGGAATCTGCATGATGATAGTGTTTTAATCCAACAAGGGGTATCTTTTTTTACTATTTCTAGTTAAAGAATTAAGATGAGGTAACTTTCTAAAAAAAATAATTATGTTATGACCACCTGCCTAATACTGAGTAAGTTCCGTCCTCCTTTTGCCACCATAACAGTGACGCACTGTGTGTTCTGCCTCCTTTCTATCACAACCAGCATTAACCTTTACATCAATTTAAGTGCTTCTATTGGATTGGACTAAGCCAGTGCACTTTTCCTTCCTTGGATATCTTTGGTATGTCCTGACCACTGCAGCCTGGGAACATCTCACAAGACCTGCAGTTTTGAACTTGTTCAGACCCAGTTCCTCTAGCCATGGCAGGAAAACCAGGGTGGCCAAGGCTCAGTGATACACATGGGGAGTGAAGGTTGGCTCCTCGTTGAGTTCTGATCCAATAGAAGAGCTACTGTGGCTCAAATAGGGGGGGGGGGTACCAAGTAATCTGCAGGTGGTCATAATGTTATGGCTTTCAAATCCACGCATTACTAGAACACACGACTATAGTCCGAATCAACCTGCGCCGATTAGGACACGCCCATCCTGATATCGCGCAAACGTTATGAATGAGAACAAAGCGAGGCACGCCCTGGAATTCGATTGGATGCTGGGGATTCGGAAGGCGTGGTTATGCAGAGCAGGTGACAGGCGTGAGCCACGCGCGCTGCTGAATGCTAAAAGGAGCGTGGCGACACTGTGGGAACCGAGAGGCGAGGCGCGCGGAGTCGGAGCTCTGTGTCTGAACATCAGTCTGAGCGCCACAAGCGGACTCTGTGTACTTTTTGTTTGTTTTTTTTGGTGGTTTTATTATTATTATATATATATATATACATATATATCTTTTGCCTTGGTTCTCACCGCCGCGCAGTCTGGCCGTCAGCAGCGCATGGTGTTCGGCTTTGCGGCTGTGCGCGCGCGGCTCCGACGGGGACGCTCTCACCGGTGCGCTGATGGAGGGACAGGGACAGATCAGTCGGTGTAAGGTCGTGGTGGTCGGGGACACTCAGTGCGGTAAAACGGCGCTACTGCACGTGTTCGCCAAAGACAGCTATCCAGAGGTAAGGATCAAATCAGGATCTTTTAGTCAAACAACACACACACACACACACACACACACACACACACACACACACACACACACATAATGATGTGTCCAAGGCGTTAAATGGCAATCAAAGTTTCTTATGTGAACCCTGTTATGCGTCAACAGGTTCAAGATTTCCAGGTAGAGATTAAACATCTGTTACTGTAATTACTGACATATCTGTTGCTTTTTAATAAGCTGTTTAGTTAGTTAGTTTGTTTATTTTCAAAATATAAAATATAAATGTCAAATAAATACAACATATATATAATGACAAGCAAAAGTTAAATGTAAACAGATGAACATATCAGTGAAAAGCAGTATAAATCAGCAGTGATAGAAAAATAGGTCTGTGCGTTCACACGGTCAATCCTATGCCTGGAATTAATGAGGCATATTATGGAATGTCACTAAACCACATATTGCCGTCTCTGTTACATGAGTACATAAGCGAAGAGTTATTTTCAAATCTGTTCGTATGTGACACTCAAGTGAGTCAAGGGTTTGGATTGTCAAACGGTTCCCAGGGGTTAATGTAACCACTGTTTCTCAGCTAATTATCACTGAGTCAGGTACACATCATTAACGGTTGTGTGGTTCAAGATTTCCGTGTGAAAAAAAATATCTGGGGCTAAAAAATTATTTAGCAAACATCATTATTTAGTGACATTTACAGTTAAATAATAATGTCTGTTAAACAGGCCAGTTTTTTTGCAGTCCTGTGTGATGATATTGATCAAACTGATCAAAAGTAGAGACATTGTAGACAGACTAAAAAATCTTGTACATTTATTACTGTTCGTCCACATTCACATCAGATGTCAAATACTCACCTCCCTGGAGAGTAATCTGTCGTTTCAGGGGCGGTTTCTTACACGGCCATGTTGCCAGCTTGACACCCGATTGTATCTGTGCAGTTGAGGGTGAAGGACCTTGCTCAAGGACCCAATAGTGGCAGCTTAGCGCTGCTGGGCCTCGAACCAGGCGCCTTCTCATCAGAATTCCATTCCACCTCTCCCCTGAAATGTATTTATTTGGGCTATAAATATCATTCAAATTGCATTTTTCACTGTCTCAGTTTATTTACTTGTGTAATGTCTTTTGTCTTTTAATGCATCACAGGGTAGCTTTGCATAATAAAAACAAGTAATAAAAACAGGGAATCATTACACAAGAGAATATGAGCACACTAAAAAAGGGAGAATAAAATATATATATTTTTAAATATCCAGTAAATGACAAAAGTAAGGAATAAAAGACATCAGGGTGGTATGACAACACACTGAAGTTAATTTATTATTTATTTTACAAACAAAAGGAACATGCAGAAATATTTGTTCCTGCTAAAATCACTACAGATTCACTTAAAAATATTAATGAAAGTGCATTATATTTTTATAAGTTTAGTAACATTTAATGTTGTAAAACATCTGTAATACAAATAAGTTCTGTTGTCACTTTGCTTTGAAACAAGTTTGTTGTGTTACCAAGCAACTGGAAATCTTCTCTGTCCTGAGGACTCACCCGTGGTGAAAACCTCACTGACCCTAACAACCCACTGACACTGGAGACTCCTTAACTATGTTAACAATAGTATTGTGGACGAGTCTACTCATCCTGGGTGGTCAGCTGGACTAGAAAAAGTTGCACCTGTGACACTAACAGACCTGAATCCTGTGGCCTTAATAAACAGGGAGAATTTTACTGGATCATTCATTCATTAAAAATTGCTGTCTGATATGTGATGAATTTATAACCACAGAGTTATCTGGTAATAACTGTGAGTAATAAGTAAAGTGTGTAAAAATGTTTGAGTATCTGTTGTTACTCTAGCCAAGTGCAAGTCATTTTTAATTAAACTGATATTGTGTCTCCATAATAATAATAATAATAATAATAATATTTAGGTTATTATAAATATTATGTTTTATTCTGCTGTTTGTGTATGCTTTTTGCAAAAATTTAAACTGGCCTGAAAATATTTTAACAATAAAAAAATTGACCAGAAACTGAAAAATATTCAGCTTTTTATCATCTGCCAAGGTCCTGGAGGGGGCATTTAATTATGGGACAGTTGCTGTCTGTCCACCGTCCCTGCCAAGTAAAATAATTAAATAAACAAATGAACAAACAGATGAAAATGTCAATTGAATTTAGTTTTTTTTTTTTAAATACTTTCTTCTAAGAATCAATGATTCTTAATTTTTTTTATACACGCACACTCTACTCACTGTATTAAGGATATATATTTTTTAAAATTATAAATCTGTGCTGCTCATTTGTCTTCGCAGAGTTATGTGCCCACGGTGTTTGAAAACTACACAGCGAGCTTTGAGATCGATAAACACCGGATTGAGTTGAACATGTGGGACACGTCAGGTGAGTGCGGTCTCTCCGAGCCTTCACAAAAAGGAGTTTAGTCAGGTCTATAGCTGTAAGTGCACCATCTGTAACGTCTGTAACGTCTGAGTGTATTCTGGCTTGATGTATGGATGGAAGACGGGTTCTTTTTCATGTTCTTGATGAAGTTTTTGTCAATGGTGTAATCAGTCTAATCCCATAGCCTGTGATATCCGATCAGCATGTGAGTGTGTATGACTAATCTGGCACTGGTAGTGGGAACAACAACAACACTTGAGATCATATTTTTATTTCACTCATGACTTTTGTTGTTAATGCAGAAAGAATGAATTGGTATGTCATTGATGAATAAATCACGAACGTTTACTTTTGAAGCAAACCAGCCACATAGACAAATAATCTTCTGATCAATTGCGCAGTCTATTAATCAGATATTCTACTTATAATGTTTGTATAGTTGAATGATTACATGAAAATGTCTTGCGTGTGTGTGGGTGTGTGTGTGTGTGCTTCCCAAGAAAACTGGCTAGTTCTGTAACGTGTTTCTGTTTCCTGAAAGTTAATATGCACATCATGCCTCCTGCTGATTCTTCAGAGTTGACTTTGTAACTTGGATGCATTCAGACCGCATGATGTCATTGGTCAAGTTTTTCCTGTTTTCTTGTATTTTTTCAAAACATAGTTTCAAATTCTGGCATGACGGTGCACTGAAAGAAGTAGTCAGATTTGATTTTTGTATTCCTGTGAACACATAAGCAGATTTATGGATAAAGTCATGTTTAAATAAACGGATCACTTTTGAAGCAGAGCCTATCCAAGTTGCCTGATGCTTTGTGAGCTTTATAACCGGTGTTTGTGTCGTCGTGCAATGACATCCTCAAACCACTCGTTTCTATGCCACTGTGCTTAGTCTGTTCGCCACTCTCTGGTTAGTTTTTTTTTTGGGTGCATTGGCGAACGGAAGTGAGCGGATCTTGTTGGAATGCGGGCTGATTGATGTCGAACAGACAAGTTGAAAGAATTTACGGACTTCGTCAAAACCGGGCTCTCCTCGATTTTGTTTGTTTTTCGTTCGAGGAAGAAGATGAAGAATCACAGAAGATGATGATGGACCAATCACAGTTGTTGTGGTCTGCTTCACCATGACTTGTAGTTACATTTCAGGGGAGATGCACGTCAGGCTACGCCATCATACACAAGACCTATGGCACAGACTTGACGCAGAAGCATAAACGAGCTTTTGCACATGCTTCCTGACATGAGACTTGAGGACAGCCACATTGAGAGTCCCAGGCCAGAATAAGTCACTTGGAAGAAAGAGTATTGTCAAGTGCATTTGCAAAAGCCATCAAGCACCATGACGAACCTCTGCTGCAGGGAAGAAGTTCATTTTACTTCAAAAACCACAAACGTACAGCACATCACAGAGCATAAGTAGCAGATACATCTCAATATCTGAATGATCTGTTCAAAGCAGATTATTGCACATTTTGGATGCCGTCTGCATTGTTTCCCAATGTAGAAAGAAATAAAAATCAGAAAAGACCTTGGAATTACTGGTAGTATACAGTACATGACGTCACAGATGCCCATGGCTATTGACACTATGATTGACGTGGGAGAGCGCGCATGGCCCAGCAAGCCAATTCTGCCAACTTGTGCTCTCCTCCTGATTTATGTTAGGCAATTCTAAACCACGTGCCCACTTCCTAGTTAACTTCTTAGTGAAACAGAACCTTTTGGCTGAATCCGAGAACGTGAGAACCCAAGCCTGAACATTACATACAGTATATGAGTTACACAAGTTGTATAAAGCGTGTTCTTCCATACAGCACCTGTCTGCTGTTAATCTATTGTTACTTAAATATCTCATACTGCAGCTGAGTCTAATTATTTACAGACAGCTTTACGTGCGTATTTTGCGAGGGAAAAAAAAAGAAAGTAGAAGCATTTTTTCATCCCTTTATGCTCGGAAAGTGTTTAACTCTACCAAGTGCAGTAAACAGCCATAATGAGCCGGTCGTCGTTTTTTTATTATTGCTCTTAAATAGACTTTTTCATTATGAAGATTGTTTTAAACGCTTTACAGCTTCATTCAGGCCCTTGAAACCTGTTATTGGCAACATGTTAGGGTGTTAACGGGAACCTCAGGAGACTCACAAGGTGCACACTCGGAACACTTTACAATAGCGCTCTATGTGGACTGTGTGTGTGTGTTTGTGTGGGTGTGTGTGGACGGGTTTGTCAGAAGCGATCTTGGCATGCAGGTTGTTAAATTGGAAGGCTGCTCACACACTTGTCCTGACATTTAGAAGTTTCTCACCGACTGTGACATATAAAACTCTCGTTTAAGGCCAGCAGAGTATTTCCTCACCCTGTAATAATGTTCTTCTGATTTTTTCCCTCTTTATGTTCACTCTTTTTTTTTTTGCCATGGGAAAACTGGTTCTGTGGTTGTCTCCTGGGAGCAGTCTGTTAGAGGATAAATCTTTCTGCTTTAGGCCTTGGGAACAGACTTGGTAGTTTTCAAAACAAGTAGGTAGGCTCGGGTAGCACCCAGACTTCACTTAGTCGAAAACAAACAGTGTGTGTGATCGTGTGAGGTGACTGGCCCACAACTAGGAGTTCACGTTGCGATTCCTTCTCAACACTAAATATGTGCTCCCTTAAGTTTTTATGAATGTAAATACAGATTTTATTTGTCAAATATACATTACTGCATATACTGTATTAGGCTGGGGTCAGAGCGCAGTGCCATTATACGGCACTCCAGGAGCAGACAGGGTTAAGGCCCTTGTTCAAAGCTCCAACAGTGGCAACCTGGCGGAGCTGAGGCTTGAACCGCCAACCTTCTGATCCGCCCCTATAAACCGGATTCCTGGTTACAAGCCGGGAACCCAAAATTGCACCAACCTGTGGTGTAGAGGTTAAAGTTTAAAAAGGTTAACCCAGGGCTGGAAGCTGTAGAAATATAAAATACAAAAAAAAATGAAGAACTGTGATGTTAGTAAAGCTCTAGTGAACCATTCCGGCCAAATCTGTTTGCCAAAAATACTGCAAGCAGCTTAGTCACCATATAAATTAATGTTCTAATGAACAGAAGGCCAAGAGTACTGTAAATTCGAATTTTACAAGAATTATAATATTAATCAGTCAAATTTGTTGATTAATATATTTGAGCCACATACAAGAACAAGTACACAAAGGTGAAATTTAAGGGCTTTTGCTTGAGCTTATCATAAACACAGTATTTAGCATTTGGTATGAGTGTGTGTGTGTGTGTGTGTGCCGGTCTGACTGTGCTGACCATCTGGAGAATCAGGCCAACAATTAACAGGCGATTATGTCGCATACTAATGAGGTTCCCGTGTGTCAGGTTTTGAGTTGCACGTCATAACTATTTGAGAGCAAATGCTTCCCTGTTAAAACATCCGAGTGATGAGACCAGCTCGTCTCACTTCCTATCTTCCATACACTCTTGCACTGAAGTTTGTTTTTGCGTTCCTTACGCTTTTTCTGCATTCCTGGGTGGAAAATTTTGGTTTCCCAAGCACTATCTGACCTTTAATTTTGCAAGTCCTGGTCCCTCACCAGTTCCTCATGCCCCTGCTGTTCATATTTAGATATTTGTTTTTCTATGATTCTGTGTCATGTTGTGTTATTATAATCTCTCTCTCTCTACTGTATCTGTAGTGAATGTCTTGATTGTCTCCGACAAGAAGTTATTTATGGTAAAAAAATTAGTAACATGATTATTTAAAAAAAACAAATGCATGATTGAGGTCTACGGGCAGCTGTTGAGTTTCAGCTGATTTTATCAAAAAAATAATGTCACGGATTTTTCAGTCTATTAAGCTTTATTTCTGTGAAATGCACCTTTTCAGAGTGCGACATGATTCACAGGCTGGTTAATAACCCGTGTCAGCCTTTGGTACATGAGTTGCACGGAACCTTTGGCGAAATATAAAGAACTGGAATGACTTGTTACTGCATTGATGTGACAGCACCTGTGATTTTCTTGTCTCTTTGATGTTTTTTTCCGCGTTCAGCGCGATGGCTGCAGGTGCTTCATATTAATTAATTATACTAATATTTATAAAGTGTCAAATTAGCCTTTCCTGGCCACCAAAACCACACACCACTAGATGAAAATAAATCATGCAGTCCATAGGTCATGTTCAGTACACTTCATATGTAAAAACGTTATATGAATTACCCATTATCTTTAATAAATTGCACCTTTTTGTGATTTGATAATTGCACAGGTTCATATCGCGCTTTCAATTTCAATGTCATTAACTGTGCAGCACAAGTATAAATGTGTAAGTATAAAAGTTGTATCCTCTATGATACAGTCATATACTGAATATATAGACACACATATACATATATACATACACATACACCCACCCGAAACCTGTCGCCTTGCAACTCCAGATACCGGGTCCGATTCCCACCTTGTGTTTGCATATTCTCCTTGTAATTCATGGGTTCCCTCCCAAAAATATGCAGATTAGGCTAAGTGTCTTTCCCAAATTGCCCGTAGTGTGTGAATGAGGATATGAGCATGTGCATGTGTGTGACCTCCATTGGATTAGCACCCTGTCCAGGGTGTCAGTCCCTGTATACAGTATAAAGCAGTATAGGCAAGTGAGTGAGTGTCAGCGAAAATCAGCTTACAATTGCAACTTAAAACGTATATATGTTATAATACTGTATATTATATTATTATATAATATTATATATAACTATAATATGATACTGACCTCAAATCAATATCACGATCAATTACAGATTTTACCCCGAATATGATTAATGAACGATCACACCGGAGCCTATCCCAGGAGACTTGGGTCATAAGGCCTAGTACACACCCTGGAAAGGTTGTACTCTCACATTTTGGAATGGCATTTACCATAATCTGAATGTCTCGTACTGTTTTGTGCAAACTCCATGCACACAACGACTCGAGGCGGGAATCAAACCTGGACCCTGCAGGTGCTGACCATGATTCCACCGTGCCTCCTTTTTTCATTTTCACTTTACATTTTTGTATTCTTATTGACCAAAAGATTTGCTTCTTTGCAGAAATAATAAATGCCTAAAATTAGCAAAATTATTTTTATAAGAACAAGACTTCAAAGGACTTAAAATTTGTAAAATAATATTGAGAAGTCGGTTTAATAGCCTTATCTTCGGCTTGTTGTAATCTTATAATAGGCAGTAAAGAATATTTTGGACTACATTATAGATATTAAAACTTGCTGTCATTTTTTGTTGTTTTGCAGCAAAATTTCTGATGCAGTATTGATGGTGAAAAAACCTGTGGCGATGTTTTAATCACTGGACTGAACACTTATTTATTTATTTATTTATTTATTTATTTATTTATTTAGTGATTTTGATTAATTCAGGGACCCTGGAATGTCAGACTCTGTATAACGCTTCTATTTATAAGAAAGCAGGGTTTCCGTTGGTTGTTGTTGTATTGTTGTTCTCCTTCATTCAGAGAATCTAAATCATTGTCCGCGATAACTGCGGAGCTGCAGATGGACCAGATGACTACTTACGTTGAGTAAGTTGGAAATGACTGGTGTAATCATTCAATATGACTGGCTGTTTAAAAACAGGATGTACCAGGAGCTCGTTCTCATTTTGTATCACGAGTGCACTCGCACCTCATGTTAGACATGCTGTAGCTGTGATAATGATGATGATGTGTGTGAGTGCGTACGTGCGTGGTTCGTCTATCCAAATTGGCATTTTCATGTTTAAAACTGAACCTATGACAATTAGTCACGACACCTCATAAGACTCAAAAACATGTACAAACATGCACGCACACACACACACACACACACACACACACACACTCTTACCCATTTGTTTGTGTGTCTCTTTACTGATAAGATCTCAGGGTGTAGTCATTGCAGCTAAGCTAAGTGACATACTGTATTTATACTAATATTCGAATCTCCAGTGTAGTGGCATCTTGTAGACACACATGCGCACGCACACACACATACACACACATGGATGCACACAGAAAACCAAGTCATTATCAGGACTGAAGCGTAGGCACAAAATATACAGTATTCACATTCATTATAGTCGATTTAATCCAACATATTATCAGAGGTGGGTAAGAACATGCTACATGTTCGCATTGACATTTACGTAATTAACCTCTTCCTTAAGTTAGTGAATCGTACTCGCAAGAGCAGGTTTAATGGGGTTGCTTTAAATTCTCCCCTGTGACTATCACTTCGCTCCATTTAGCCCTGTTCCTCCCTTCTCCTGTTTACTTTGAAAGATGTTTTTCACTGAAGCGCCTTTAATTATTTGGTCTTCACTCGCCTGTCATATCTTCACATTTCAGTTTATTCAGGACAAGGTCGTGCCTTAGTCTACCAGTCAGACATTGCCAGTCAGTTGCATTGAGGTTGACAGCAGCTGAAATGGATGCATTTATGGAGGAATTCACTGACTCAACAGAGGCGAGCTGTCCCTGATGCGTACTCCAAAAGCATTTTCTCCTCTCGCCCGTGCAAAGTACAAGAGGCGTTCGAGTCACATTTGATTGTGCAGAATAACAAAGCACACAGCTATGAGAGTAAAAACTACCTTTATTTCTCTGCATAATCCCCTGCTACACTAATGCACTTATCCCAGAGTTTCATTAGTGCATGGATACCATCACGGTAGAAAGTATTCATAGAAAGTATTATCACGTCTTTTGCAATATCTCACTCTCTCACTAGTTTTATCCTGTATTAAAGATGTATCCCAGGAGACTTGGGGCACAAGGCGGGATACACCCTGGACAGGGTGCCAGTCCATCGCAGGGTGTGCACACAGACACACACTAATTTACACACTACGGACAATTTGGGAACACCAATTAGCCTAATCTGCATGTCTGGACTGTGGGAAGAAACCGGAGTACCCAGAGGAAACCCACCAAGCACAGGGAGAACATGCAAACTCCATGCAAAAAATATATAATGTGACCCTTTTGGTGGTACGTACATTACATTTAGGAAGGTTAGCAAAAAGTACCAATGGACCTCATTTTTCAAGCTGTTTACAAAAGTTTTTTTTTCATAAATGTTGTGTACGTTCTGAAAAAGTTTGTTTCCCATTTATGTTCCTGTGTCTCAAAATAAATAAATAAATAAAAGATGAACTAATGTAAAACTTCATTTTATATCATTAACTTAAATCATCTATTTTGCATGGATTGCTGCACCTATGGAAAATACTGCCAAGCTTAGCATTTAATAGACGACCATATTCAGAGTTATAAAAGTGCTTTATAATCGTTAGGAAAAAAAAAAACATTGTTATGCTAATTCACTAGACTACAATTTTTTTTGTGTGTGTGCGAAAATCTGTTATTTTATATTTTCGGCATTCATTAAAAAAATATGTAAATTAAAAAAAAGCCATCCAACACAACCCTACGTATAAATGAAGACAAATAAAGCTAATACTTCACAAAGCAGTGCTGCTGGTTAAACAGAGAGCAGGCAAGGTCTGTGTTTTATTCGCCATAGACTGTAAACAAATGCCTCAACTGATAGAAAATTTATTGTGAACTTATTAAATTGAGATTACATTTACGAAACATTTTATTGGCATAGAAGTGAGTCGAAATAACTTCCGTTTCTGCCTTCCAGTGTTTAAACTCATCAATCATTTTGTGCTCCCAGATGTCTGGCAAGGTTTATGGAGTTTTGTGGGAGACACCGCTTTGAAATGCGCCATGCCAGGAATGCACTTTGCACATTATGGGTAATCAACATGTGCAACTTTTTGTAAATACGATGGAAAGTTTGAATTTGGTTTTGCTCACACAGACGTTTACACACTACTATAAAAGATTAAGTCTATCAGTGTGTCCATGGGCATAAGCAGCAATACATATTCTTATTCAGTATGTAGTGTGAGGGGAAAATGTGACTTGAGAAAACTTTTGACTGTAGCTTTTTGCAGACAAAATAAGAGTGAACCTGCTGTTTTATGCCACATCTATGCCGATCAACCGTAACATTAACGCCACAGACAGCTGAAGTAATAACAGATTATATCTTTACAGTGGCACCTGTCAAGGGCTGGGGTATATTAGGTGGCGGTTGCACAGTCAGTTCTCGAAGTTGATGGGTTGGAAGCAGGACAAATGGTCAAGAATAACGATATGAACGACTTTGACAATAGAATTGAGTTGGCTAGATGACTGGGTCAGAGCAACTCCAAAATGAGAGGTTATGTGGGTTTTTTTCTTATGTGCGGTGGTTAGTACCCACCAACAGTGGTCTAATGGAAGGACAACTGGTGAACAAACAACAGGGTTGTGGTCACCCAAGGTTTTTTAATGTGCGTGGAGAGTAAAGGATAGCCTGCCTGGTCCAGTCCCACAAGAGAGCTACTGTAGCACAAATTGCTGAAAAAAGTCATTGCTGGGTCCAACAGAAAGGTGTCAGAACACACAGTGCAACAGAACTTTGGCTCATGGTCTGCTGGTAGATCTTGAGTTGAGGCATTCATGGGGATAGTACATTGAAATGTACCATCTACCTAAACATTGTTTCCATAAAGTGGTGTATTAGATCTGTAACAGAGTTCCCTAATGCCAGTCGCTTCTTTCTGGGGCTGTGTAGCTGCGGTGCCCCTGCTGACCGCTTTCCACTTCCAAAAGCTCCTACACCAGGCACTTGACCTCAACAGCATCAAAACTGAGCCATGAAGCAATGGGAGAAGCAGGCCTGGTCCGATGAATCATGTTTTCCTTTACATCATGTGTACGTCCAGGTGTCTGGAGAAGAGATAGCACCAGGATGCACTATGGGAAGAAGGCAAGCGCCAGCATCATGCAGACAGTGTGTTGTTTTGGCTCATGGTCTGCTGGTAGATCTTGAGTCGAGGCATTCATGGGGATAGTACATTGATATGTACCATCTACCTAAACATTGTTACAGATCTAATACACCTCTTTATGGAAACAGTGTTCCCTAATGCCAGTCGCTTCTTTCTGCACCCTGACATGCTGCAATAATTGTTGTTCAGAAATGGTCTTATGATCATGACAAAGACTTCCTAATCTGATTGAGCATCAGCGGGACATGTGGGGAAAACCAAGTCAGGTCTTTAAGGATCTGCTGCTATTGCCGTGATGCCAGATACCACAGCAGATCTTGTCGAGTCTGTGCCAGAGCTGTTATGACAGTATGAGCACACGGATGTGGTTTTAATGTCATGGCTGATTGGTGAATAATAATACAGGTAGTCCCTGAATTATGAACGAGTTCCTTTCCGGGAGCATGTTCGTAAGTCTGATTTGTTCTCAAGTCTGACAAATTGAGTCTTGTACACCTTTGACACAAAAATACAATGTAAAGCATAAAAATCCGCTTGATTTAATCTGTCCCCTTTCCCTACACCAAAAAAAAAAAACCGTAATCGCGTCTAAGCAAATGAATCTCACAGTGAAATGAATGTTAGTGTTGTCTCTACGCTTTTAAATCGTGAGAGGAATCCCAGACGCCATTTTGTCTCAGAGCTGTTCTCCACTGTATTGGACTATGAACTGTGAACACACACTGTAAATATTAGATCTAATTGTATTTAGTCATTTTTCATTACCTATTTTTTGTGCAATACACCTGAGCTACTTCCCTGATTGAATCAGAAGTAGAACCGTGGTCCGTTCATATATGTGGAAATTCATAACTGGAATGTTTGTAAGTCGGGATTACCTGTACCTACATTCTTCTTCTGCATTGATACCACCTCTAGTATCACTACTTGTTCAGTAAAGTAGATTAGATATCATGATAACAGACACCAGAGCAATTTAAGTTCTCTTTGATTCTTTATGTTTTTATACACCAATATGCGAGTGAGATTTTTGGCCACTCTTACGTTCCATCACGTTGAGGCAGTGACGCACAAGTTTGGCTGTGTGCATGAAAACAAACTCCCCGGGCAATTATAAAAACAGAGATAGAGAAGATGCAGCGGAGTGAGTCACACAAACACGCACACGTAGACTGGGAAAAAGGAGCAGCTGGGGTCATCCATGGATAACGTGTATGTGCAGAGGGGGTGTTGGCGTCGTCGCCGAGAGATCACAATGATGTATAGTACATCTGTGTCCCTTTTTAAACATGCATGCACACAGCATGGACAGTTTTGGATCTCGCAGCTGGGTAGGTGAGCCATCGAACTGATTCAAAAACATAAGAGGTTGTTGCTTTCCTCCCTGACTATCTTCGTCCTCTAATAATCTCTTTGAGTCGCTCCCTCTCTGCCGTCCTCAAGACCTTTTCCGCAGGGGCTTACTTGACGTAGATGTGCCAGCACAAAACCACTAACAGCTTTGATCAGCACTTAAGACTCTCTCTCTCTCTCTAACACACACTCACTCTCCTCACTGAAGAAAGCTCAAAATATCTTTTTATGTTATTTTTGAGCCTCGTTCAAAAAGATCAGTGTAACCCCTGGACCAAACCACTTCATTTTCTTCTTCTTCAAAAACACAACAACAACAAAAAAAAACATTGATAACTCAGCGATCACAGTGTAGAGTTACAGCTGTTATCCAACCCAGTGATCCCAGTACATCCAGTGCAGTCATACTGATGTTTACTTCCGACCGAAGCTGCAATTCAATTCAATATTGATAAGCCTTTTAATTCCCCCCAAACAACATTAAGCCACAGCTGAAACTACATATCCCCCATATTTTTAAGAGGAAAATGGGTGGAGCTAAGACACTCAGTGTGCAGTTAATGATGCATTCGATCAAAGAGCTGGGAAGTCTGAACTCCGATAATTTGTCGAATCAGTATGTGTCAATGACTGTCTGGTCATTGTAAAAGATTTAAAGGAAACGTTACTCATACGAAAATAGTAACGTGATATTTTAGAGTTGAGTTTACCTACCAGCAGTACGGTGGCGTAGTGGTTAGCGCTGTGGCCTCGCAACTCCATGAACGAAGGTTTTATTCTATTTGTCTGTGTGTGTGTGTGTGTGTGTGTGTGTGTGGAGTTTGCATGTTCCTACCGTGCTTGGGTTCCTCCCACAGTCCAAAGACATACAGATTAGGCTAATTGGTGTTCCAAATTTGTGAATGCAATGGATTAGCATCCCGTCCAGGGTGTACCCTAACTCGTGCCCAAAGAGCCCTGGGATATCTCCAGTCGCCTCACGATCCTGTTCACAAGAGAAGCGGTATAGGAGATGAATGATTAAAACCTAACACCTTCCAGATTTGCGAGTAGGAATGTCATAGTCGGAGGTCAGAATGCTTGAGTAATGCGTAGTGTAATTTCCAGGCTGGAAAAACACAAACCGAAACCTTACAGAAAAAAACGAGAGGTCTAATGCAAAGCAATTCTAATGAACACGTTTTGTTTTTTTTTTGTTTTTTTTCCATGACGGCATTTTGGAGGCATGTGAAAGATTACTATCGATTTGAAAAGCATTTGGAATTATAATCGCATCAGTTACAACACGACTGGTACACATTGTAAAACAAATAAGAGAAATCGTTAGAAAAGCAGTATGTTACAGAGGCAGTGTTAAGGTCATTATCACCTGGGGGTAATGCATTCGATTAAAGGTGTTATAAATGGCTGGGCCTGGTAGATCTTGGAACCAAAGGTGATTTAATTTCCTGTCACATTGCGTTTTTTTCTTATTTCAATGGTATTTTATGCCTTTGCACACATACTTGGACTTGATTTAATTTGAAGCTTGTATATTAGGGAAAATAACTTAAACTTGATCTATCCAAGTGGCACAGTGGCGTAGTGTTTAGCCCTGTAGCCTCACACCTCCAGGGTCGAGGGTTCGATCGCTTTCTTCCCTGACTATCTTTGCTCCTTCTCCTGTAATAATCTGGGTCTGTGCGTAGTACACTGAATGTTCTGCCCATGCTTGGTGGGTTTCCCCGGCATACTCGGGTTTGCTCTTGTAGTCCAAAGATATGTAGATTAGGTTAATCTCAATCAAAATATGTGTGGATCTTGCGATGGATGCAAGTCTCCTGAGATCACCCTGTACCTAAGGTAGATACATCTTTCTGGACTTTTTTTTTTCGAGGGACGGACACTCACCCAAATTTGAACACACACACTTACTGGCCACTTTATTAGCAATATGTGTACAGTGACTTTGACCATCGATGACTGACTGTTTCTCCCAGACAGGTCGGTTCGCATTTCTGAGAAATTAATCTCCTGGGATTTTGATACACAACAGTCTATAGCGGAGCAAGAAAACAAAACAAGTGAACAAAAAATGACCTGTTGTGTCCGACAGTTATACGAGAAGAAGTGTCTAATTGATGAGCGGTCAGAGCAGAATGGCCAGACTCACAGGAAGTCAACCATAACTCTTTTTAATAAGCACTCTTTTCATCCATGGTGAGTGGAAAAGCATCTCAGAAGAGAACTTTGAGGTGAACAGTATACAACAGCAATATAACACACCCCAGGCCCTGCTGCAGTCAGCCAACCAAAGGAATCTACCATTTTTACACTAGCCCCACTATAGTGTCAGATTCCTGTTCAGTCAGTATTCCCATGACTATTAACTGTATTGGCATGATATCGTGCATGATTTCCTCATGATGTTCCTACAGTAACTGGCCAGACATATTTTATAGATCTGGGTCACTGTGACATCCATCGTTAAGTATAGTGCTGGAAGCAATGATGAAAAAAGATATGCAATGAGGTAAAAAAAAGATATGCAATGAGGGGGGAAAAAAACCTAGACTTTTTAAAATGCAGGTTGAATTTTAAGATTGTGAGTTTCATCACAGCCTCAGGATCAATCTAATTACAGCATGGTGTAACACCTTGGTGTAGGCGAGACAGGAGCAAGAGGAGGTCAGGAGACTTATGAAGGACTTTGTGTGTGTGTGTGTGTGTGTGTGTGTGTGTGTGCTATATTGTTAATTGTGGATGATTCAGATATAAAAACAGATGTGCTTAATTATGTTATCTGCACTGTATATATGATTGTGCTTCTCTGTACTGTCTGGGGGGAAAATTATGAAAAAGCGTGTTGGAGGAGAAAAAAAGCTTTCAAAAATTGCTGAAAAAAAAACAACAACAACAAAAAATACAGTACATTCCATTAACATGCCATTTCTCACCTCTTTCTTCCCACCTCTTGTTCTGGTGCTGCAGTGCTAATCACCATCGTCACCTTCTCTCCTTTACTTTATCCCTCGCTCAATCCGTCTTCATCCGTCCGTCCCGAGGTGGAATTAAAATGACCCCTCGCTCGGGACACTTACTGCAGAGCTACCGTCCTTCATTCCATCCGCCGTGCTCTAATGCCTGCACGCGCACACACACACACACACACACACACACACACACACACACACACACACACACACACACACACACACACACTCACACACGTGCAACACACAAACATGCGCACACAATGCCTATATCTGTGATACTTAACCTTGTTCATGTTCAGCACAGAGACACGTGTTAACAGCAGGTGATGTCTGTTTACACACCGCAGTCTCTGGTGTTGCAGCACCTGGCTCTCCAGACCTTTCTACCTTTGCCCTTGGAATTTTTCATTCTTTTCTTGGTGTAAGGACCTGGTGCTAATTTTGGCCCTGCTTCTGGGGAATGTGCCTGTAGAGTTTGCATGTTCTCCCCGTCTTTGGTGGGTTTCCTCATACAGTCTGATTAGGCTAACTGGCTTTTCCAAATTGCCCCTATAAAGTCAACTGGTATAGGCTTCAGGCCTCCCATGAACCCTGTTCGGGATAAGTGGTATAGAGAATGAGTGAGTGTGTGACATGAATGACTCAAATCACAGCTGTATTATTAATATTCATTCACTAATATAAATCTGATTTGAATCATATCAGTTTAAATCCATTTTTTTTCCAACAGTTTGAAGACTTGCAGATTAGGCTCCAAATTTATTTCTAATTTGGTACATGTATTTTCAAGGGTTTAAGAAGAATTTAACATTTTTATACTTTATTATACACATCCTACCACCTCACTGCTCATTCTTTAGCTACAGCAGCATGTCATGTCATAATTATAATGATATAAATAAGTAATAATTGTTGCATTATTATTCCAACAAAGCTAACGTGACCCTAATTCTCAATGAAGTACACATGAGTCGCTCCAGGATCTGAGAATCTGAGGTCCTCAGATTCTGTTCTGCATTTTAAGAAAAACCTATAACTCAAAAAAAGAAAGCCGCATCAAAGCCTCAACCCTACTACTCCTGTTCATAAACTGACCTTCTCTACAGCAAACTGAACTTTTTTTTTTTTTTTTCCTTTCTCGTTTTTATCGCTCAAATGCCAGGAGATATAAAATTCCATAACTCAGAGGGAAGTCAAATACAGCAATAAACCTCTTGCGTAGTATAATGCAGGGTGTCGCAAAAGTCTCCTCCGCACATGGGGAAATTAAGCATTGATTCATAAAACATCTTACATGTGATTGCGGTTTCTTGTCTATAAACACGCGCACAAGAGTTGTCTCTTCCACTCATGTGCGGACAACCTTGTGTTAACATTGGATTGCACATTGTTATGCATGTAATTACGTTTCTAGTGCAACCTTGTGTCAGTCACGAGAATGATTCTTCTTTTGTCAAAGGCATTCTTAAAAACTATTTGAAAAAAAAAGAAAAAAAGAAGAAAAAAAAATGTATATATAAGACTAACCTTGGAAGACATTTTGCATGTACTGTATGTATGCATGCATGGATTTATCTCCTTTTTGCATTTCATTACTTTTCTTGTGATGTGATGTGAATAGGTATTAAAATATTTAACTTTGGATGAAGAAAATTGCTTTGCATGCTTTTAGTGGTTTCAAAATAGAATCTCCCACATCGCATTGCATAATTTTTTGGCTTTCCAGCTAGTGGAAACATGGGACGCTTGTTAAAATGGTCTGCTGTTTCCTTCTGGGTCACAGCCTGGTCTTGGGCTTCCACACCCAGAATCTTTCTGTTCTCAGACCAGATTTGGACATGACCATTTTTGGCCAGGTTCTTTTCACCAACTACTTGCGGTTATGGATCCCAGTAAAATCGTATCCCACGCTGCGGATAATTCCATCCCACTTGCGAGGTGTTATAATTATAATCTTTGTTCTTCTCATTGTTGCACTTAAATTTTATTGTTCCGTTTATTTAGACGCACACCCACAGCAGCCATTTGTACACTACGGTTATTCAAAATCTGTCGAGCTTTAACTATAAACCGTATTTTAAAACTCATTTGTGTGTGAAACAATTGGTGCTGTTTTTTTTGTTCTGTTTTGTTTTGTTTTTTTAATGCTGTTATCAACACCGGCTGGTGAGGTCACCTATAAATATGGATGAAGGTCAAATACAAAATGTGCATTAAATATGATCAGAGCAGCAAGTTTCATTATTATTAGGGGTGTTCAAAGTCAAACTGGGACTTTTGATTGTGCAGTATAAAAAATATATATAAATATATAAAATATATATATAAAAAAATAATAATAAAAAAAGATATGAGCGTAAAAACTCCCTTTATTTCTCTCTATAATCCTCTGCTACACTCATGCACTTTTCATAGCAGTTCACTAATGCTTGGATACCATCAAGGTTAAACATTTTTTCTCAGTAAGCCAGAACCACTGATCAGACAGTTTGTTTTGTCTGAAACGCTGGCCTCCCAGGAACTCCTTTAATGGCCCAAACATGTGGAATGATGGATGTGAACGAAATCAAGCGAGCTCAGAATTATATGAATGACTCACAGCGGAGTGGGTGTTTGTAAAAGTTCTCCATCGACTTTTAAGGATCAGGTGTTCCACTTGCTGAATGTTTACTGGATTGGAAGAGTCACATCACCGTACTAAAACACTCCTCGTATTTTATTACTATTTTATTGTTATTATTATTATTATTATTATTATTACGGTTTGCACCCTTGTTTACTTACCACTTGCATTTGTAAATGAAACTACAGTAGTAATGCCCGAGGGAAGATCTTTACATTCTATAATTGTACATCGTATGATTTGTATAACATGTCAGATCATCGCTTACATGGTTTTTGTTGTTGTTGTTGCGTTTCCCTTACTGTTATGAATTGTCTTGTTTCAGACTCCATTGACATTTTTAAAATTCATGTTGCAGTTGTATTTATCATATTTTCGTCAGTAATTGTTAAAGAAAAGAACCTTTCTTTTGGCTTTGCGCATGGTCCATCTATTTACGGCATAATAATCTGCAATTACTTTGACTCAAACAGAAAGGAACCATTGAGCTTTTTTTCCTTCTCTTTGTTTATTGTTATGCAGTGATTCATGAGGAATTACAAAGGAATAAAGTGTCTACTTCAATACAAAAGATATAAGAGTTTCAGGATTTTCTGCTTAGAAGCTTTAAGAGAAACTTTTTCTTATAGTAAACTACACTATAAGATAAGGATAATAAATGCTGTATAACATCCTCATGTCCGCTTGTATTATACTGTAATTAAAGATTTGTGTGTGTGTGTGTGTGTGTGTGTGTGCGCGCAGGCTCTTCATACTACGATAATGTGCGGCCGCTGGCATACCCAGACTCGGATGCGGTGCTCCTTTGTTTCGACATCAGCAGGCCTGAGACTCTGGACAGCGTTCCAAAGAAGGTCTGAAACATTTCCAGGATTTCCCCTCTCTTTCTCTCTCCTGTCCTTTTCATAAGCATAATTACTACTAGATTAGATTGGATTAAACTTTATTGTCATTGTGCACAGGGTATGCATATCCAGAAGTGCTTAAGTGGTCTATTTATAGCAAACAGCAGTGTGGTTAATGAGGGTATATGTACAGAGGTGAGAATGATTCATGTACAGTAAAGGTGCAGTAGGTAATAAGGATATGGTATATAGTAAAGTACAGTATAACTTGCCAAACATTGTCAAGCTCAACATGACATACACATGTATACGTTTGTACAAATGTGAATGTCTATGTGATCCAGTATATACAGAATAAATGTGGGTTAAATATACAGGATGGTGCAAAGATGCAGAGTGGACAGTGAAAGGGACATAGTGCACAGTGTATAGTGTGTTTGTTAACATTCCAGTGCGGTAACACAGCTGAGGCACCTTGGCGCCGTCCTGATGGGAGAAAGGTGAATAGTCCATGATTGGGGTAAGAGGTATCCTTGTTAATGCCGCTCACTCTATGGAGTAAATATAGTAAATATAGTCGGCCAAAATATAGTGTTGGTGTTAAAAAGTGTCTTACATAGGTGGAAAAAGTGAATTCTTTTAGATAGGATCATATGACACCATTTTTCATAATGCATCCATTATTTTTCATCAGATAAAAAGAAACACATTTGTTTCAAATGAAACACAGTTTCATGTCCTTTTATAGTATGTAGTGTCCGTAACGTTTTTGAATGAAATCTTTTATTGATCTTAATTGTCATTCAGAAGAAACATGGTGAATATACTGTAGATTTCACATGAAAGGACATAAACCTGAAAAGGTGTATTATTCTAAAATGTGAAATTGTTTCGATATTGCAACCTGAACTTCACATGGTTACGGACACTACAGATTTTTGTTGGAAATTTTTTGTTGTTTTAATTTAAGCAGCAGTTTTTGCAGGTCATATAAGCTCACACCAAATTTTATATCAATACTCAAATAAATATGAATAATCTTTATTATAAATGCTAAAATTAGCAACTTAAAATTTTTAGGGAAGCAAGATTAGTCACATCCATGTTGCATAAACTTCAGAGGTAGCTTCTTTGGCACACACATTTTCTATAATGTACAGTACTGTATATATAACATAAAAAAATCTATTAAAAAAAAGCACCAATATGGCGTTTTGGCCGTGTACTAATTTTTTTTAAAAAGAAAAAAAGCTGCACATGTACACACATCACACACATTCCTTGCTAATGATCATAAATTCAGATGTTAAATTTGGCATTAATTAACAGTAATGTTTTTACAAAGTACAAATATGCGTATCAGTTGATGTTGGTTCAAATGCAAATTACACACACTTCTACTGAATCCATGTCTAAAAATAAATCACCGTAAAACAAGCACAAATTAAATTCTAGCACACTCCTTAACTCCGGTCTTCATGCGGCAGTAATGAAATGTGCTTCAGCCTCAGTTCAGTATATCGTGCTGGGTATTGTGTTGCCGGTGTATTAATTCTGAATATACCCTCCCAACTAAACAGCTCAATGAATAGTAGTTCGGAACGGTCTGGCTTTATGATGATTACGATTTTGCAGCACATTCAAACGGCTGTTAAAATTAACTCGTTATGAAAAGACAAATGCTCTTCTCTCGTCCTTCTCAAACGATTTCTTTTTTTCCTCCCGGATGAAATTTATTTCACACCATTCTCGCGCTTAATCTTCTATTGCCGAAAACCATTAAAAAAAAGAGTCTTTGGTTTGTGTGTGCCTGTCTATTTGTGTAGAGGATTAACTAAAATTGCTATTTTCTTTTCAAAAGGTCAACAATTATGTGGTGTGCACAGGGTGTGAGAATGGACCTGCAGGGTTTAAGATCGCGAGCAGTTTAAGCTGTGTGGTCTGCTGTTTTCATGTTTTAAAAGCAGCAGCGTAAGGGACATTCCCACGCTTTGGTAGCCTAATAATTGTTTTGGCATGCCTGGCACTTAAAGCCGTTTCTATTGTGCAATCTAAGTAAAGCTTCGCCCTGTATTGTGCCTCAGCCCACATGTGTTTACATCACAGACATGACAGCGACCTGTTGCGATGTTGAGCTCTGATCAAAAAATAGTTTCAAGTGTTCGCCATGATCCCAAACATCCTTTTGAGTTTTTTGAAGTGCCAATCTGAGAACTCTAGTCGGTCACCTCTGACCCCTGTCCGTGTACTGTAGGTGGGGCTGAAAGGCGTGGAATGTGGGTCCATGCTATATTCTGACTGCGCGGTGAGTGATGGTGCCGGGGGCTAAAAGATCACCGAGATGAGTTGATGGATGACTGAACACATTCAGCCAGAGGGAAGCAGTGGCATAACTGGCATAGCTGAGCTGGCTGGCTGTAGAGCCGAGGACAGTGATTTAGATTTTGCCGTTTAGATGTCTGGAGGAAGCGACAAACTGGATGGAACAAAAAGAACAACAAGACACTGAACATAGAGTTTTTTAGGACAGTGTGTCTTTATAGGAGGCTAGCTTTCATTACTTCCACATACACCTATAGCATAATATGCACTGCTTTGCCATTTCAGAAGGGTCAAATTATTGGCTTGCATCAAGCAAAGAAAACAACTAGGATAAATTGAAATGACTGGAATTGGCTCATGCACTTCCAGCACCATGAAAAAGATCATGGTGGGAAAATACTTTGTGAACTTGCACTGTATAATAATTATAATAATAATAATCATAATAATAATAACTATTATTATTATTATAATTCCCGTAATATCATTCCCATATAGCTGGTGTGATGAGAACCCACAGGACTGGTCCTGAGCAGCTGTGTGGCCATAAGAAAACCATTTGTTAGTGAGACTAATCAGAAAAAGGCACAGATTTGCTAGGGAGCATAAAGGTCATGTGGTCTGACTGGTCTGACCTATTACAGAACGATGGGCGTGTCGGGGTAAGAATGGAAGCACATGAAGCGGTGCACCCATCATGCATAGTGTCCACTGTACGAGCCTCTGGAGTCAGTGTTGATGACCTGATTTAGAGTTTGTTTGCCCTGATGGAAAAAAATTAGGACATGTTTCAAAAGTTAGTGTACCCTTAGGTGAGAATAAATCAAAGACATTTTATCTTAGGCAGCATGTTAGTTAGGAGAAATATTAGTATAGTGTCTATATATATATATATATATATTTTTTTAGTTATACTATATATTCTTTTTATTATTTTTTTTTTTGTTATAACTACATTTAACATTTGTTCGTTGGAGATAGTATGAAACTGCATAATCTGTTTCCTCTCACCAGTTTGTCATGCAGTATATATATATTATGCATCATTATGAATTTACTATTGTGATTAATTGTGATTATGACTATGATTAACATGATTATATATTGTGTGTGTGTGTGTGTGTGTGTGTGTGTGTGTTTGTACACACAGTCTATTTGCAAATACTTTGAACAAACTCCTTAAAAAACACATTTTCCTATACTGAAACAAGAAAATAACCTTGGCTTTTTCTTTAATGACACGTTTAATTAAAATTTCTAAGCATGGCTGTAAAAAAAAAAAAAAGGTCTTAGGATGAAACACATAAAAGAAAGTCTCACCCATGCTTTTTTTTAATCCCACATTGGGGCAACACTGTCAAATTACAATTACATAACACTTTCCATTATACAGGAGGGTTTTTTTTTTTTTAGTTTTCTATTGTATTCCCAATACAGGAAACTGTAGCAATTTCTGTCTGTGTAATCACACATGCTACAGACAGAATTGAATTAGAGATTAGACTGAAAACCAGTGGAGTGTTTGTCTTACATGCTGTTCCAGCTTCAGCCCAATATTTGTGTTTTGTGTCAAATTAACATAAGAATAAACTTGCATGAATATTACATCACATTACGTAAAGAAGCAGTGTATTGTTTATTAATAATATCAACATGCGTGTATGCATTTGAACTGGATGTCATTGAAATGTTGATGTTAAACCGCTCTTTTCCTCTGTGTTTCAGTGGCAGGCTGAGGCTCAGGAGTACTGTCCCAGCGCTAAGCTAGTGCTTGTGGGCTGTAAGCTCGACATGAGGACGGACGTCGGTACCTTGCGAGAACTGTCCAAACAGCGCCTCATTCCCGTCACACACGAGCAGGTGAGAAGGCACATGCACTCGAGGGAAATGAGGAGAAAGCAGTGTGGAGACTGTGCAATGAGCAGGAAGAAAGGCAAACTATCGCTTTTAATATTACTGTTTACACAGATCCTGCAGTGGGTCTCACCAGAGAGATGGCTCAATCGCTCTCCCTCTTCCGGAGAGACGCGCACACACACACACACACACACACACACACACACACACACTAGGCTAAATGAGACAGTCTGAGAGGAGCTGACAGACGGCAGTGTTAGATTCGATTTGGATGAGTCTATCCAGGCTGTTTAATATTAATGCCCGGGATTTAGCAAATTGAAGAAGGAAAGCAACAGCAGACTTTGATGAAAAAGTGCAGCCTGGTATCAGAGGCTTTGGTCTCCTAAGTGCGTGCGTGTGTGTATGTGTGTGAGAGAGGGAGAGAGAGACACAGATAAGAAGTAGTGAGAGATAGACAGAAGGTTACATTTGTTGGTTATTCCCTTTCATTTCCAGCAGCAAATCCGTGACATTTGAATCGATTCACATTAGCAAATGCACTTAACCCTTACAAAAGTTCACCGCAGTTTTACTATGCCACTATTGGGTTATATCTTCAAAAGTAATAAGAAAAAAAGAAATGCAGCTTGTTAGTGAGAAGCGTAGTTCAGTCTGTACCACTGAATATTACTGAACAAAGCACTGGCACTGGAGACTCCTTCCAAAATGTCAGACAAGACAGCACAAACTCCTCAGTCTCGAAGGCGTCCCTGTGTGAGAACACTTGCTGATCTTTACAAAAAAATAGACACTCAAGCGACGTGCCATAAACACAAAATAAACATCTCATAACAGGAAGTTTAATCATATTAAATCCACATGAATGAGGCGTTACTATAGCAACAATTTATTGCAAAGAGCACATTAATATAAGTTGTTTACTTAAATTAGAGCTGGCGCAATTATCAGAGCAGGCATAAAAATACTCCACAGAACTGAGTTGTTCTATAGAACTCTGAATATTACCGTTACATCCAAAAGTATGTGGACGCCTCACCCTAGCACCTACTTTATACAGTATGTGGACCTTTCCCAAACTTTAGGCGCAAACTTTGAGACAAATGAGTGTCTTTGTCTGCTGATTTCTCTTCGTTGGGATTAAGGGACATGTTTCAGCAAGACGGTGCCACTGGGTGAGAGGTACGATCCATGAAAACTTGGCTTGCTAAGGTTGGATCTCAACCCCAGTGAACACCTTTGAGATGAACCGGAACATTGACTTCACACAGGCACAAATCCCGACAGCCATGCTACTAAATCTAGCGGAAAGCCTTTGGAGGAGTAGAGGGGGTCAAACCAGCAAGAAGGGAAACCAGCTCGGTTTAATGCATTCGGAGTAGGATGACCACAATGGCCAAATATTTATATATTATACTTTGGTAACATTCTTATAATAATAATTATTCCATATATATCACTATTATATATAATTTTTTTGCCTTTAAAATATTGATATTGCAGATCCTACAATAGTTAGTTCTGACCGAGTAATCTGATTAGAAGAGAGACATTTCACAAGTGCTGATATCGAGCATAACAGCACTGCGACGTGTAACTATATGTATGACTCTGCATCACAGGTGTTCTAATGATTGTTAATTCCATTAACTGTCTGCAGTACTGGAAAGAGTGGAATACAGCTGGTTAAATAGACAAACGAATCATTATATACTGTAAATATATATGACATTATATATATTATATTATATATAATCGTTATATACTGTAAAAGCAATATCACACTGCTGTGTTGTGTGACACATCTTTAAAACTGGGGGTTTGGGCCTTTAAAACCGGGGCACCTTCGTGCCTACGACCATTTCACGGCCATGCTGATAATCAGTACAACAGCACTCCCTCTTGTGTGATATCGCTTAAATATAAAAAAAAAACACAAATTATAGTATTTAATTCATTTATCTGTTATAGTGCTTACTCTGTAAAGGTCGAGGGGGCCTATAGCCTATCCCAGGAGACTTGGGGTGTGAGGCGGGGCCAATCAATCAAACAGGATGCAGGGCACACACACTATGGGCAGTTTGGGAATTCCAGGTAACCTAATCTGCATGTCTTTGGACTGTGGGAGGAAACTGGAGTACCCGGAGGAAACCCACTAAACAAAGGGAGAACATGTAACCTCCACAGACGGGAATCAAACCCGGACCCTGGAGGTGGAGTGTGGTAACCACTATGCCACCATTATATTATTTATAAACTATTCAATTCAATTCAATTTTATTTCTATAGCGCTTTTGACAATGGTCATTGTCTCAAAGGAGCTTCACAGAAATAAAAAGAAAAGTAAAAGAAAAGTTATGGAAGTGTATATGTGCAAGAAAAAAAAACTATAAATGCTAACCTGAATCCTCTAATGTTTTTGTCAGTTCTAGTCGTAGAACTCTAATAAACTCGCAATAGTATCCACTGCACCAAACAAAACAATTCATTTTTATTAGGAAAGCTGTCAACTCTATACAGTATGTACATCAGAGACCGGATATGCTTGCGCATCCATTCATGTGCATACACAATGACGGCACACATCAAATACAGTACATTCAGAGACACACAAGTTCAAAAAGCTATTGTAAAATTATGTTTTATAGCTGCGTCTTTAATGCCTAGGTACACCCTGATGCACGATCAGCATTTACAGGAACTTGAAATGAAAACCATTGTATTTATTATTAATTAAAAATAACACGGTATTGACAGCAATACGATATGATTTATTAAGGACATTTTCCTGACCAAACTAACATAGCTGATTTCTCCAGATTATGTTAACAATATGATTTAGGTGGAAATTAGGTGAAATGTCTGATTGAAATATCCAGCCAAATCACACAATGACACAAACTACCAAAAGATGCATGAGCTCTAATATCCAATATGATATTAAAAATAAAATAGAATAAGTGATCCTATATGTGATTAATTTCCAATTCGATTATATTTTGCATCTCTAAGGAACATGAAATTACAGAGCTAAGCTCATAATTACAGGATAGGAGAGTGATCGAGTGAGAGAGTGAGGTACAGCGGTAGGTAGCGGGTGTGAAATGAAAGGAGGGGGGAAAAAAGCCAGGCAGCGTTTATTTTTATCTAAGCAGCATTTTTGTTATAACTGTCATTCATACTAGGAGCTCGAGAGTGCAGTGCAGAGATTGCTCCCACTTAAATGGAGAGGATGTAGTGTAGCAGAGAGGATGAGGGGAGAAGGAGAATTGGAGAAGATATGAAAGCTATGACCTATCATTTTCCATTCAACAACAACAACAACAGCAACCACATTATTAATGTACTTATATTCTAAGTACAGGATAGAACTTTCCATACCAGGACTGTAATGTATTCAAGGCCTATGACAGGAATAATGGAACTATTGCTATAAACCAAGATGTCTTTAGTCATCGTTGGTGCTGTGAGGCGAATGTCACTCAAAAAATTGTTTTCAATAAATAGCTGCATCAGAACACATCTCGTTTTTTCCAGTAATACCACATTAAACAGAATATTACTGTAATTTCTGGACGTCGATAACTTCACCATTTTAGACAACCACAATCACCTCTTCACCCTCGGGATGTTTTTTTTGCCACCCTTGCGCGTGTGTGTTCAGATCACACCAGAATTATGGCAATTATAAGAAATAAAGGCTCCGAGATTCTACTCCGAGTGGTTCTTATGCTTTGAGTTGGAAATAAGTCGTTTCTATGGCAACATCTACAGTTGCTAAACTTCACGGTGCTATTTATTATCTAATCAGTGATGGATAATTACGGGGAATGTTTTATAGCCAGGGATGCGGTTAAATCCTGACAATGCATGCCCATAACATAAAACTGGAAGCTTTTAATTTGTGTCGTTGTTTGGTTATAAGTTTACATCACATTTAAATCCGAGCTTTAAAAAAAATTGTTTAAAAATGTAAAAATTCTATGTTTTTTTGTTCTGACATTCTCAATTTTTTTTTTTTTTAACAATGACAATGGTATGAAATGTCATACCATTGAAATTTCAATTGCGATACAATGATCAATATTTACTGTGATGTCCTTCTTCAATCCATGCTGCTTGATGTCTGGAGCATGCCTGAGACGTTCGCTTGAGAATTTTACTTTCAGCCATTTTTATGCAGAGGCGACACAGGGGACATTAGTGGCATCACTTGCTTGTGCACAGGGAGAAGTATCATACATAACATGTGCTGTTTTAGTACTTTAGGCCACCACTGGATATACTGTACTACAAACACTTGAATAAAGACTGAAATGCATTTTGCACGTATTTAACGCTTGTCTTTGTTCGGTTCAGTGTTGAGTCTAGAGTCTGTTGGGGCTCGAGAGAAAAAATTGCAGGGTGCGTCAAATATATACAGTATATTTTGCCCTAAGATTAAATTCACGTCAAAAATTGTCATAGTGGTTAGCACTGTGGCTTCACACCACCAGTGTCAAGGGTTTGAGTCCTTGCTAATTGTCTTTCCAAATTGCCTGCATTGTGTGTGATTGTGCCCTGCGATGGACTGCTTTCTCGTCCAGGTTAGGTACCCACCTAGTGCTCGAATCCCCCGAGATAGGCTTCAGGCCCCCTGCAACCCTGTACAGCATAAGTAGTAGTGTATAAGTGAACGTGTGTACTGTTTGTTTTTTCGTTAACCACATTTCTTTCCTTGTCTTTCTTTTTCAGGGCAGCATCAGGGCACGGGAGCTTGGCGCCGTGGCGTACGTCGAGTGTTCGTCCCGCATGTGCGTGAACAGCGTGCGAGACGTCTTTCACATCACCACCCTCGCCTCCGTCAGACGTCCCGCCCCCGGCCTCAAACGAAGCTCCTCCCGCCGTACCCTCAAGCGCATATCCCATCAGCCCCTCCTGCCGATCACCTCCCGCAGCACACCCCTTGAACCCTCCCCTACACTCAGGAAGGACAGAGCCAAGAGCTGCAACGTCATGTAGACACAAAAAGCAACAAACACAGAAACATATAAACACAGCTGGCTCAGAGCTCGTCTTTCTAAACCGGATCTCTCGCAGCTGTGGCCTGTTATGAAATCACAATTCTATGCTTTTACGCTGTACAAATGTGCTAATGAGTTGACACAGAGGACTATTTATTGACCATGAAGATATTGTTATTGTTGTTGTTGTTATTATTGTTTTGTTTTTTTTCTTTTGTCACTGAAAATAAGCAAGAATACAGAGATTTTATGGGATTATGTGTGTGTGTGCGTAGGTTTTTATGTCCATCCTTGATTTAAACGACTTGTATTCTATGTCGGTAATACCCAACACTCCGCTGTCACAATGTCATAAGCAGAGTTAATTCACGCAGGTTTGAAATCAGCACAGTATCTTCGTTATTCACCTCAGTACCTCTAATGGGAATTGGCCGTCACAGGCGAAAGAGTTTCAGTCGTGCGGAATCATGCACTCCAGAAAACGACACTGGGTCAGAATGCCAAAAAGGTCATTTTATTTCTGCACTTGAAGCTGCATGATGAAGTACCTGGAGAGACCTGGCTGACAAAAGTGAGATAGACGTGTAATCACAGAACTACTGATGCCTGGAGCAGCCCTGGAGCCTGATCACGCCACGAGATTAACTCACTGACTCGTTCGAGACACTAAAACGGACAACACAGGTGAAGTCCGAAGTCCACACAAGCTTTACAAGTGATATAGCCACCATGACTGTCTGTTCATCCTGTCCTAAACCTCTCCATGGTTTTGCTTGAGGAATGTCAGACTAGTTGTATATTCCTGTCCACAATAAACTCTCCAGGGAGAGAAAGAAAAGAAGACGAAAAAAAAAAAAAGTCAAAAGAACGTGATGCCATTTCATTCTGTGCTCATGCACGCAAATCGCTGAGGCTTGTTATCGGCAACTGGGCAGCCGTTTCCACAGTAACTGTCTCCCTCCTGTGTTGTGATGTCACAGCGGAACTGGGCTGTTGCCGTGGTTTCCGGCTCCTCCACACAACATCTTGTTTTAGCTAATGAGCAGCAATGCGGTTACGTACACACACACGGCGTACACTGCAGATCAAAAGTATGACCATTAACGGCACTTCGCAATTATTTTACGCTTAACCCATTAAGCCCTACATTACACTCTTGCAGGGTACATCATCATGAAATCAGCTAGACCAAATACGTCCTGTCAATCAAAAGCCACCGTGGTTAATCCTCACCAGAGCTCAGGAAATTGGCTGTGCTCCATACAATCACTGGTACAAGTTGGGGAATGAAACCTGATCTGTTTATACAGCATGACTGTGATAACGTTAACGTGAAGTTAACATACTACGAGGGAGAGTCAAAAAGTATCCGCACTCTAGTTAGAGTAAAACTTCCGTTGGTCTTATCAGTTCTTTCGGTCCAGGCTACCGTCTCCCCAGTCACGGAACGGAAACATCCTCAATCGCCGACTCAAGAGGTCAACCATCATAGAAAATTGATGCTTTCAGTTTTCTAGGATTGTTCAACAATCATCAGTGCTCGTTATAGTGAGACGCTTACTTTATTGAAGGGCTGAAGCCTAAACTTCAGATTAAACGCAGAGGACTGCTATCCAAAGGCGTCGTGATCCTGCATGACGATGCACATCCGTTGACTTTTGCCCACACTGTCGACACTCTGCAAAAACAACTTTTTGAGGTGTTAAAGCATCCTCCCTACAGTCCTGGATCTTGTGCCATCAGACGTTGACCTGTTTGGTCCCTGGAAGATTCACTTGTGATGAAGTGAAGACAGCTGTGCATTTGTGGCTTGCAGCTCAGCCTAAAACATTCAATCTTGTTGACAGATGGCCAAAATGGATTGAGAAGCAAGGAGATCCTGTTGGGAAATGGTAAGATGCGTTTTTGTCTTTTCTAAAAGTTCGTGAAAATAAATTCTACAGCCAGAGTGCGGATAATTTTTGACTCTCCCTGGTACAGGTAGAGTTGTAAAAATTTCTTCTTTTTTATAAAATCTAAATATGCTGCACGTTTGGATGTATCTTGCATTATCATTCCACTGAAAGACCCACAATCTTCATCTCCATTTTTAACCCAAACGCTTAATATAAAAACAATACTCCTAATTAAAAATGAGCTTTAACTTTAATCATCCATATCAGTCTCCATGTCATCACCTGAGGTAAAAGTCCCTTGCCAAATTTAAACACAAACCTCATTATCATCTCTTCACGTGAGAAATCATGTTACATCTGTTGGTTTTTCTTGTTATTAATGTATTTTACTAAGTTATTTAACCATTTTAAAGTTGATAACTAATGAGATTAGTTCTTAATTTGGACAAATCAAACATGTTTCTGACTTTAACTCATACTGGACACAGTGGTAACGTGTTAAAGACCTAATCAAGTTACAAGCATTTGGAATCTGGAAGTTGAGCCACGTCAACTGGACTTCTTTCTTGTTCGGTAGATGCATACTGTATCACCAGTATCTTCTTCAGGCGAAGGTAAGTTAGTAAGTTCCACATCAAGGTCAAAGGATCCTCCTTTCTCTCCAAAGGCTTGTTACGTGAACAAATTGAGAAGGCGAGACTAGGAGGGGTGGTTGTTAGAGAGCGGTGGGGGGCCTTCCTGGACTGTGCAGTTCTCATAGAGAGCGATGGGAAACTGAAAACAGAAGTCTACAGGAAAGCCACACACAGACCAATACTTGCGGTTTGAGTCCGACCGCCCACTGCAACACAAATTAAGTGTCATCAGGACACTGCGCCACATCCCCACCTCCACTGCAGCTAAACAGAAGGAACACAAGCATCCGAAGGCAGTGCTCACGACCTGAGGGTATCCTAAACGGGTCTTCAACAAAATAGCTTCCAGATCCAAAAGAAGGACGACCGAGAGAGTTGAGACCCAGACGAAAAGGAAAAGTCTTATCATCCGTATGTGGTTGGAGTGTCATAAGCATAACATACCAGTTCACTTCAAGCCCACCAACACACTGAAGCAGAGTCTCCTTCCCAAAGACTGCGCATCAAGACAAAAGAGGAGTCATGTAATATATGTGGTCCAATGCAGTGACGAGTTTTCAGAGGTCTACACTGTGGAGACAAAACAACCTCTTCATAAAAGGATGCATCAACAAGCCTGAATTAGCAGTATGAAGAACACGTTTGAGAATAAAAATGTACACATTTTGGACAAAGAGAATTAGATGGTTCAAGAGAGGGTGAAAGAAGCCATCTACAGTATGTGCAGGTGGAACGTCCTTCTCTCAACAGAGCTGGATGTCTTCAACACAAACTGTCTCCTGTTTTTCATGCTGCCCAATAAAGATCAAGATTCACAGGTGCACCAAGAAAGCCACACTTAAGGACTCCACTTACTCTCGCTGGTCCTTACACCTTAACGACTTTATTCTCTTCCTAACAGCTCTCGCACAACCCTCCCTCCCATTCTCACCTTCTCCATTGTTCACATAATGAGCCTTTTTCAGATAGGAGAAGAAGATCCTTTGATATTGGAGGACTCAAATATGAGGGACTTACCAACATACTTTAGATTGAAGAAGCTACTTGGATGAGTAGTGAAACGCCTCTACAGAAACAAGAAAAGCCAGTTGACATAACTCAACTTCCAGAGAACCTCACCTGCATGACTGAGAATCTTCACACACAAGCATTTGGAATGTCATGTGAGTAATATCCCTGCTGCACCCTTAAACTATGCTGCTTTAAGGCAGGACACTGCAAATATTTGTACAAATAGTGTTTGTATAGGTTTTTTATTTAATCCAATTAATTTTGTGTAGGCGGCACGGTGGTGTAGTGTCGTCTTGCACCTCCAGAGTCCGGGTTCGATTACCGGCCAGGTTCGATTCCCGTCTCTGTGTGCATGTAGTTTGCATGTTCTCTCCATGCTTGGTGGGTTTCCTCCCACAGTTCAAAGACATGTAAGTTAGGTTAATTGCCATTCCCAAAATCGGCCATAGTGTGTGAATGAGTGTGTGTGTGTGCCCTGTGTTGGATTGACACTCTGTCCAGGGTGTACCCAGCCTTGTGCCCTAAGTCTCCTGGGATAGACTCCAGGCCCCCTGTGACCCTGAATACAGGATTAAGCGGTATAGATGAGTGAGTAAATCTGTGTAAATTGGCATAGTTTATAAAATCAACATGTTCCATTTGGATAATGATGGAACTAAAATGTATCGTTTCACTGTGAACACTGTCTTCTAGAAAGAAGTTTCTTTTTAATTATCATTATTATTTACTGAAGGGGAAAGTATGCACCGCCATAAAAATATTTTTATCTTGTATATAATAGCATATATAGTACATACATAGTCATTTAAAAAATTTTTAATTCAGGTCATCAGCTGACTTTATTTTATCGCCACATAATGTTGCTGAGGCTAGACCTGACCAACGGAAGCGACCACAGATCATAACACTGCCTCCAGAGGCTTGGGCACTATGAGGTATCGCTTCATGCACGCCCTTACTTACCCTTGACGCACACATCACTCTGAAATAGGGTCAATCTGGACTCATCAGATCACATGACCTCCAAAGTCCAAGCTTTATGCTCCATGCTCCTCTAACAAGTGGTTGTGCTATGATAATGCTCTTAATTTCACTCTGTCTTTTAGTTTTTAAATAATGCAATTTCACCAAGCATTTAATCTCCATTCATGATTTTTTTTTACCATGTTTCTCCCACAAAGTTGATAATTCAGCGCTATATATTAATAAAACAGGCTTTAATAATGTGTTGCATAGTCCTTAAACAGATTTCAATTAATCTACTGCATAATAAATTCAACAATTGTTAACAGATCGAGAATTATATTGAGCTTTTAAATATGATAAGAATGTATATTAAAAAAACAGCCATAACTGGACATTTTTAAAAATCTGCCGAGTTGTGTCATTTTTATTAGCACAGTTTAGGAACAATCATGTTACACATGCAATTAATCAAAACTAAATAATCACGGAGGTGACCGTAATCTTTCTTGCTGTAGCGTCTTGCCATAATGATAAATGAGCCGTAGAATTAGACATAAAAGCGAATTCAGAATCATTTAATAGTGGCACTCTTTGCAGCAAATATTCAGTCTTAATAAATATATTACAGTCCGTTATCTCTTGAAAAAATTGTTTCTGCACATGTGGCATGTGGTTTTGTGAAGGTAGGGGGTAGATGAGGTTGGCAGCATCAGCCATGAACCAGCAGAGCATCACAGCTCACACTGAGAGTAAGAGGATTACTCTGTGTGTACAGTATTTGTGTCTCCATCCTGTGCCCTGAGCATACACATGAACACACACACACACACACACACACACACACCTTATACCTCTTTTTTTTTTTTTGGCTGACAGTTGAACTCAAGGAGCCCATAACCCACACACTGACAAAGCAACATCCGCTCACACACACACAAACACACACACACCTTCCTTGCCCACCTACCTGGAAAGACCGTGTGACTTGTCTGGCACACACATTGCACCTGCCGACAGGTCGCTAATAAAAACAACCACAAAAAGTGTGTGTCACTGCATTGACCACAGAAAACCATGGTCACTGTTGAGTCCAGTGAAGTCAAGTCAATGATTTTGCGCTTTTTCTTGTCTGCACGCTGTACACGTACGGGGAGTGTTCATCTGAGGGAAAATCTGTGACGCACGGGTCGAATCCGAACTTGACCTTCATTCTGGGTTTAAAATTAGAGAGTAGAGAAGGACTGTTTGTGCTTCCTAATATATCTGTTGAAGCGTTTGATTTCAGAACAAGTACGTCAATGGAGAAGTGTGTGTTCTCTGGGTTTAAACCTCTCACATGTGTACTGCTTCCTTGTTCATGGGAAATTAGAAATTGTTGTTGCCAAGGAAACTTTCAAGCAGTAGGTAAGTGCATGTGTGCGCGCATGTGTGTATGTGCTTGTGTGTGTGCTCGGAGTTTAAAAAAAGAAAAAAGAAAAAATGACGAAAAGTGATCAAGATCTATCCTGACTTATATAAGCTTCTTTTTCACCATAATCAGGATGAGCTGAAACGCTGCATATGTAAGTGGGAAAAGCGTTTCTCAGCCCCACTCCGGCTCATCACTTCGGGAGATTACACCCGAACAGGGTTGTGCCCAGATCCGTATCATTTGTCACACAGTGCTCTCTTTTGGACAGCAGCGCTAACTCAATGCCATGCGTTCTGTCTGGCGCCGAGGACAAAGGTCACAAGGAGGTCAGCGTACTCAGCAAGCTTTTATACTAAAGCCGGCTGTCTTTATTTTAACCAGAGTGACTTACAGTTAGCTAATGACAGTATACATCTGGGCAGATGAGCGGTAAGGGCCTTGCTCAATGGCCTAACGGTGGTAGTTTGATAGGATTTGCACCCATGACCTTATGACCTGTAGTTTAATGGCTCAGTTACTGAGCTCCCCAAATACAAGTATGACTAAATGTGGTGGTTATGGCAGTGATCCACATGTCAGGAACTGATTTGTAATTTCAAATTTGGCCCAGCTGGTCCGGATGAGATACAGTTTGATTAAAGTGGAGTATAGATGTATTCTGGGAGCCAAATTCAAACATATTTGTTACCATGACTTCATGGGGGTAAGGCGAGTCCCCAACTGATTTGCTTTCATGCCTCATGGAACCAGAAACAAATACTCCGGGCTCAAGTCAACACTGCCGCTATTAAATCTATTAAAGATAATGTTCGTACAAGACCACAACTACTGTACAGTAGCTGAGACCAAAGTCAAGTCCAAATGAAAGAAACACTGAAAACAAATCATAGTCGAGGCCAAGCCTTTATTTTAAAAAAGTTGCCTTCATTTGTGCACTGCGCTAATGACTACGCCATGTTGCCAGGGGAAGCTCTGTCATTATGACATTGCACTACTGATTAGATGTTCACAGATTCAACACCCAACAACAACAAACTGCCACTGATGGGCTGTTGTTACCCACGAACTGCTCAGACCGTATAATGAGATAAATGTAAGTCATTCTGCATAAAGGTGGTTGCCAAATGCCAGAAATGTAAACGCAACATGTTCTACAAAAGGATTAACACACACACTCCTTTAAGTCCAAGGACAACACAAGTCAATAATTCAGAAAACATGCATACTGGACTCGAGTCCTACTGAACTACTCTCCAAGGTATAGCTCTAACTACTGCATGAATTATTTTAATGCATGCATCGTATTTATTGCAGTAAAATAGTGCAACAATAATGGGTTCAGGGTTCAAACTCCCTCAGTAAACCTACTGCATAAAAGTGAACATTTCTATTAGGGTTCATCTATCTAAATTAATGTTAGAATGTTTTGAATCATTTGCATGCTACTGCAATAGGTTTGACACTAAAATAATGTGTGTGCTAATAACCAAGCTCTCATGAAGATTTGATACTTCCATAATTAGGCATATCGGTTTCGTGTCTATGACTATAATGCATTATCACGAGTGATTTCCTCCGAAAGGATGCATTACGCATTATGCATTTAATGGAACCTTACTGTATATTAAATCATTTGATGAAACTCGGTTTCAAGCTACTGCCCTTAGACCTCTATTATGTAACCAGTAAGGAACTAGGTTTTCAATTCCTTCCTCAGTAAAAAGGAGAAGTCTCAAAATTCCTTTTCATGATAAATCGCACCCAGTCTACAAAAGCTGTACAGGTTTAAAAAAAGAAAGAAAAAAGAAAAGAAAAAAAAAAACAGAGCATAGCTTTTAAACATGTCAACTGTAACTGCAGTGACTTCAATGGGGGGGGGGGGGAAGCATGCGCTTGCTGTTTCTGAGTCTCCTCTCCGAGCAGGCCACGTTCGGCATCTGTAGTTAACAAGTGTAGCACTCACACTCCAGCTAGTGTTGAAAGCAATCATCAGTTCATTTTCAGTCTGCAGTGTGATAAGAGGCAGCACTGTGAAGCACAGTAGCATCTGTTACTAAGGCTGACACATAAAAACACACATACGCAAATGTTTGGCTGCTGTACATAAGAGTACACGACCAGGTGCTGTGTGAGCGGGTGTCTGGCAGCACATCCCGCTCCTTGTCCCCGTCCGTCACGGCTATTAGCCAATCAGCTGTCACGCGCCTGGTGATTGACACAGCAGGCGTGCAGACACTGTCACAGATCAGCCAAGAACCTGCTGCTTTACAGTATGCCTTTCTGCCCTTTGAAAACAAACAGAAACGCTCGGTGACGATACGAACGCGACGATATATTTGTCTGGATTTCGGGCTCGGTTTCCTGGTCTGTTAATCAAAGCGAACTCACTCGCACTTTCTCACTCTCTCTCACAGCTGCCAGTCAGCCAGCAAATCTCAGAAGGCAACGAGGCACCAGGGAAATCAGTCAAAATTCACACCTATATTAAACACACATGCTGCCTGCCGCACAAATGCACGCACACACACACACACACATGGTAGGGTTGGCTCTAAATTTCCAGGGATGAGATGAGACAGATACACTAATGTCTTTTGTACAGTATGTGACTGGTCTGGATTTCAAAATGGCAACTGCAACATTGCAACGGTGGACAGCAGCTGTTTGGACAACACACATACACACACACACACACACACACACATACACACATACAGACACCCCTACCCTTCTGCCTTTCCAGCACAATCAGTGTGCCGTGTCTCCTTAAATGTCCTTAAATGATCCTCAGTAATGATGCAACAATGTTATATAATTAAAGTACGAACGATCAGAACACAAAGGCGTAAGCAGTTTCATGTTTGCATTGCAATGTTCTGGGATTATTTGTGTTGCTTTAAAGCGGGACATGTAACAAGTGCAACCACTACGATTCACCCTCTGGCATAAGCGAACTAATCAACACATCTAATCTTGAATCTTATTCGCACCAAAAAGCTTTGATCTGTACCCAATGTGACCTCGTGTCAGCTAACCAATCGGCAGATACAGCGCAGATGTTACAGTAGCTGAACACTCTGTTCTCTGTCCGTTTTCTGTTCTTTCCAGACAGGTATGTTTTTATGCTGTTGTAGTCCATCCACTTTAAGATTTGACATGTTCTGTTTGTTGAGATGCTTTTTTTGGCTCAGCATGGACGCAAAGATTGGTTATTGGAATGACTGTAGCCTTCCTGTCAGCTCAAACCAGTCACCAAGATGTTTCTGTAAACGGAAATTGTGCTTACTTCTGATATGTTCAAACCAGTCCAGCCCTGAAGTCACACATACTGTATATATACAATATTAGTCATTCATTCATCTTCTGATAATGCTTATGGGAGCCTATCCAAGAAGACTTTGTGTACACCCTGAACGGGGAGCCAATCCATTGTAGGGCACACATACAAACACAAACACCGAGCAATTTGGAAAGGCCAATCTGCATGTCTTTGGACTGTGGGAGGAAACCGGAGTACCCGGAGGAAACCCACCAAGCATGTGGAGAACATGCAAACTCCGTGCACACAGATCCAAGGCAGGGATTGAACCCCGACCCTGAAGGTGCAAGACACAAAAAATTAAGGCACAAGATAATTCTTTGGCATTTGTGTCAGGTGTACAGTATACTTGATATTATAACTACAATTAGCGCAAGAATGATTTTGAAATTGCATAATCTAATTATATAATCAGAAGGTGAGGATAGACATACTGTTAAACATGGAGGACCTTTCATTAAGTTTTTTTTTTTTTTCTTTTGTAGATTTGAATATTGCGGCAGGTTGGTGTAGTGGTTAGCACTGTCTCCTTGCACGGCTAGGGTCCGGGTTCGATTCCCGTCTCTGTGTGCATGGAGTTTGCATGTTCTTCGCATGCTTGGTGGGTTTCCTCCGGGTACTCCGGTTTCCTCCCACATTCCAAAGACATGTATATTAGGCAAATTGGTGTTCCCAAATTGCCCGTAGTTTGTGAATGAGTGCGTGTATGTGTGTGTGCCCTGTGATGGATTGGCACCCTGTCCAGGGTGTACCCTGCCATGTGCCCTAAGTCTCCTGGGTTAGGCTCCAGGTCCCCGTGACCCTGAATACAGGATTAAGCGGTATAGAAGATGAGTAAGTGAGTGAGAGATTTAAATATTGGTTTTATAGTGGAAATAATTGAAGAACAAACCAAACAAATCCAGTATGTATTCTTGTCTCATAAAAAAATTGGGTTGCTATTTACCTTCCTGAGATGTTATTTTTTTCTCTTTCTTGTACGATGTTTAGTGCATAATATTGTGTCTGATATAGTCGCCATAATTAGATCATTTGCTCTTTCTTGTAAAACACCAACATAAAAAAACAGGCAAAAAGCTGCTTTTCAAAATTTGGTTACGCAGAGTTAAATTTAGATTCATAATGAACAAGCCAGAGGCGACGTGATCAAAGAAAAATTCCTGAAACAACACAAGGAAGATACATTGAAGGAACCAGCTTTATAAAGGAACCCATGCTCTGCTGGGGATTATAGATCTGTACTTTGTACATCCACAACTGTACACAAAGAAGTCAAACAGTATGTTGAAAAAGATTTCCAGTGCAAGCATCATAGTCGTTCTGTAGTGAGCTCGACTAAAGAAAGGTCGAAGTTTTTCAAAGTGTAAATCTTTAAGGTATCTTCTTGGAGAAAATCCCACATTGAAAGAACAACGTATTCTGTGCAAAGGGACGAGAGGGTAAGGCTTCTTGACTGGCAATAAAAAAAGCAATTGTAAATGCAATTTTGGATTAAAAGTCCCACTATGATTTTAAATCTTACTTCCTGTTGCACTGCTCTATCAAAGTCACGGCTGGCATGTTAATTTCTGATCACAAAAAAACGGCAACTGGATAAAAGAGGGGAAAATTGGCTTGTGCCCAGCGTAATTCTGGTCTTATTCTGTGTCTCGCAGCTATTGTCTGATTCATATTGTCCCAACATGCGCAGACACCTAGCATTGAGTTTAGAATATTTTGAGGTTGTGAGCTTTTAACTACTAGAGGACACTGGCAAAGATAACCGTCATGCATTCCATAAGACATAAACATGGATAGTTTGAATTGCTCAAGTGCATAAATGCATAAAAGTTCCGAATCTAATGCATGCATTTTCCTTTTTTAAATGACTATATGTTTGTGTATTTACTGGCCTGGTTTTCCAGGGCAAGTGCCGTCTTCTGTTGTTGAGTCAAAGGACCTGAGGACTGATGGATCATGGGATATGTAGTCTCCAGTTCAAGGCTGTGCATATTTTTCATTCATCTATCTAGAAACCTGTGTAGTCCAACTAGGAACCATGGAGGCCAATGGTGATCACCACTATATTTATTCCCATTGTACGACCGTCAAAGGACCTATTTTGGTTGTAGATATCCATTCAGACGCTACGAGCAATTTGGGTACACCAATTAGACCAAGCATGGGAGAGCATGTTTATATATTATTTACTTCTTCAAGGTTCAGTTATGTATTATCTTAATACTCTTTCCCTTAGTGTGTATTTTAAACTAACACTTTCTCCTTATCAAATGAGTTATTTCTTAAAATGATACCTTTTGGAAGACAAGGTGCAGTGATGCAGTGTTATGGGATTTGAATTTTTGCTATGCTCTCTGTGACTCTGCTCCATATACAAAGAGTTTAATCAGCTTTTTTTCCTCCTAGAGAGCAAACATTGTTATAGCTCCTAATTCTGTCTTCCAAAACAAAATAATCCCTTTTACATCGTGTCCTCCACTGTCCTCTCTCTCTCTCTCTCTCTCTCTCTCTCTCTGTAAAATGCTTAGTGAGAGATGGCTGCCTTGTCAGGCAATTTATGACAACAATGGAGCATCTATCATCACAAGCAAACTCACACTTGTAGCAAGATGGCCTTATATACTGCTGAAGTATCGCCCAATTCTATCTCAGTCAATTCCCACACTTGCACTTTCACTCTTTCGTTCCCTCTCAGTTGTACCATCTCTCTGTGATTATTGGAATCTGTCTTCTCCATTCTCTCATAAACAGCAGAGCTGAAATGGAATTAGTGGCAGGCAAGCAAGAAAGATTCTTTAAATTAATACTCTAGTGTTTTTTTCAACCAGTTCTCCATCTTCTGCATCTGTGGCATATGTGGGTTTATCACAGACAATATTTACACTGTACTAAGAAAAGAATTTATTCATGATACAATAAAAAGCTCAGTTTTTTGTGTTATATACACATACATACAGTATAT
>QMIH01000993.1:120528-134907 GCA_003987875.1 Clarias batrachus
TATATATAGGCCACAGCTACCAGCAAAATAGCTTTTGCGCTGCAAAAAAAATAAATGTGTGAAGTTAACTTGATGTTGAAGCCAAGAAAATAACATTTAACTTATATTAAATGTTATTTCCCCAGCACTCACTGAGTTTTATGATGAGGCACGTAACACCTGCTTAAGTAATAACAGCCCACAAACATAATAAACCACAAACATAATACAAACTGAAGTTTTTGATATAATAATTCCCCAAATGTAATACACTTCCCAATTACTATTATGCTTGTGGGAAGTATATAATGTTTATGGTATTATTACATTAAATGCAGCAGATTTGTGTTATACTTGTGGTTTATTATCTATGTCAGCCATTATTATTTTGGTGGATGCTATAAGGTGCTGTTGTCAGCCACTGTTGTGGTAGAGGAAGAGGCTGATGATGCATTTTTTTGAACTAACGTCACTCATGATCTATAGCATTCTTTGCCAATTTAAAAAGATCTTGTTTTCATCTTGTTCTAATTTGCTGAAAGTTTGAATCTATTCAAAATAATACCAATCTAAGCATGAGTTTGTTGGTAATTATAATAGCTATTTCATCCATCCATCTAGGAACCTCTGTAGTCCAACTAGAGACCGTGGAGGCCAATGGTGACCACTGTGTTCATTCTCATTTTGTATGACGTGGTAGGACCTCAGATCAACATTCACTCATACATTACGGGCAATTTGGGCATGCCAATTAGTCTAATCTGCATGTGTCTTTGGACTGTGGGAGGAAACCGGAGAACCTAGAGGAAACCCACCAAGCAATTGGAGAACATGAAAAGTCCAATTATAGCTATTAATCTGCTATTAATTAATATATAGTTAACATACTACTAGTCTAAAATGTAGGATAATTTATGTAATGGTGATGAAACTGTGGGAGGTGGACTGATAGAAATTTAGAAAATAGCTAAAAATATATATATATATTTTTAAAGTTTGGTATTGAATTCAAATGTGCCATGTCACATGAGACAAGTGCTCAAACATATTAGAATTCAATAGATTAAAATAATAATAATAATAATAATAAAATTTATTGCATGCCACTTAAACAAGTCCAAGACCCGGACACTGGAGGTGCAAGGCGACAGTGCTAACCACTAAGCCACCGCCAGACACAGAGCAGATTAATGAAAATTCCAGCCATGCAAATGGCAGAAACACTTCAGAGAGTCACTGCCTTGCTGATGGGTATTTTACAGAGGGTGCCACTAGCGGCCAACGGAAGAAGAACTATGACGATCACTAACTGGAATGAGTCATGTTACCTTTTTGCTACATATGAAACTAGCTGCTTCAGTGTGCACCATTTTTCATTTGAAAATGTAAACCCTTTCCCCAACAGAGATGGAGGCCTCAAGCACGACCTGTCTTCCACTTTTCATGCTGCCCTTTTATCCATCCTCAGGGGGGATTAAGAACACTATGCACGTCCATCAGGGAGGCCAAACATAACAACCTTCCTTATGGGGTCACAGAGGAGTATAAGATGCGTGACCATCACATCTTATTGACTCACCTTCATTCTCACCTTCTCTATTGTGCATCAATGAGCCTATTCAGGTGGGAAACTGCCCATGGACAATATATTTGGGGTCCCTACCCAACCTTTCTCAGACTGAAGAAGATGCTTGAATGAGTGGCAAAATGTTTCAAATCTGCAAAAGAAGTCCAATTGATGTGACTTACCTTCGAGATAACTTTACCCGGATGACTGAGAATCTTCGTCAACATGATGATTACCGTTACAACCACAACAGTGGAGCCTCAGGAAAGGACAAAACGATGCTGGATTTTCGACATTATTCAACAAATTAAAAGTTCTTGACTGCTGATTTGCCAGCCATAATTTCTGTACAGCAAATGTTTTACTTTAGAGTGTGGTAGCATACTGTATTTCAGACAGTTGGGNGGGGGGGGGGGGGGTCGGTGAAGGGCTAGGGGTTCTATGCCCAATGTGTCCCATCACAGACACTTGTGACTAAAAGAAAACATGCACAAAATTAGTTAGTGTTACTTTCTAAACATGTTTCTCCTCGAAACTGCCAGAATGGATTTATCTCATTTTGCAACAAAAACCTTTTGGGATTTGTATAATGTTTTCGGATCTTGGAACTCATTCCAAGACATTTATTTGGGAGAGTATTACAATTTGCATTTTATCGTCTCATATTTTAAAATAAAATAAAAAATTATTCCACAACTGCCCTTCCATTACACTATGTAACAAATTTTCACTTTTGTTCTGTTTCTGGGTTGAAAGTGTGTTTTCCTAACTCGTTAGGTCTAGAACAGAAAGGAAATCGCTGTTATTCCAGAAAAACCTTGCTTCTGTGACCAGGACAGTGAAATTTTGAAAATCACGTGTTTGAGAAAATTCTCGATTCGCTTTCAATGCCGAGCTTCCACCTAGAATATTCCTGAACTGCTAGAGTTGTCCAGATGTTTCTACAATTCTGCTGAACACTGTAGAACGTTCAAGAAACTTCCAGAACTTTCGAGAAACTCTCAGAACTTTCTAGAACGTTCTCGAACGGTCCAAAAGTAGCTATACAAATATAAAAGCAAAAGTGTCTCGAACCAAGATTCCAATTCGTGTTATTGCTGACTGAAAGGATAACGATTCGTAGTTGAAAAGAAGTTATTTATTTGATATGGCATCAAGAGGTTGTTTGCATCCAGCTGATTCATTCTGCTATGTGTGCGGACAATTCATAAAGACAAGAGCGAAAAAGTATTCCATGGAAGCAAGTCGTATAATGTGCGAGGCCTACAAGGCATACTTCGGCGTGCCGGTCGGGGACCAAGATTTGACAAGGAGTCAGCAGCATTTAAATACCTCCAAGATCTTTTTCCAAAGCTGTCCGAGGCTAAGGTCAGGGCTGGTATCTTCGTCGGACCACAGATCAAGAAGATCTTAGAATGTGAGGATTTCGCAAAGCTGTTGAACAGGACGGAGAGAGCGGCTTGGAGCAGTTTCGTTGCAGTTGTTCATGGCTTCCTAGGTAATCACAAAGCTGAAAACTATGTGGAGTTGGTGCAGACTCTCATAAAGAATTACGCCAAAATGGGATGCAGAATGTCTCTGAAAGTCCATATCCTTGATTCGCATCTCGACAAATTAAAGGAGAACATGGGCGCTTACTCTGAGGAGCAAGGCGAGCGCTTTCATCAAGATATATTGGACTTTGAACRTCGTTACCAAGGACAGTATAACGAAAACATGATGGGGGACTACATTTGGGGGCTACTTCGAGAAAGTGATTCACAGTACAATCGTAAATCTAGAAAATCTATGCATTTCTGAACCTTTGTTTTTACCTGATCATATTTTCACAAAAAAAACGAGTTTTCTTCGTGCTGTTGTCATGAAAGCTAAGTTTGTGCTTAATGAAGTCATTTTTTCACATACTTTAGACATAAGCAATTGAAATATAACACTTAGAAGCCAGGAACAAATATTGTGTTACATAGTGTTATTAGTAAGTCCTGGTTTAATACATAGGCCTTGCATTATTTTCTCATCGCAATGTCTGATCATCAGACATATACTTCAGATGTGATGGATGGAGATCAGGTTAAGAAATGCTAGCATATTCCTTTAAGACACTTGTCTGCTCTTTTACTCTGTGTGCGTGTCTGTCTTTTTAATTAGGCTCTTAATGAAGCTCCTGGAACACCATCAGCAGCCACTCAACCCTCCAATACACACACTCATACTCGTACACATAACGCCTGCTGAGTGCCACTATAAAACAAACATGATCTAGTCTAATCTCACTGCTGGGTGTTCACAGGATCCATACGAAACCTGTCGTCAAACATCTACAGTACACACACAGATTATCAAGAAGCTCTGTCTGTCCCTGTTCATTTCTCTTCCTATCTGAACTCAGACAGGTCTGACATGGCAGTTTAGAACGAACATGCCCGCAAAGCGCATGGTTGGCTGCAGATGCAGGAGAACACTGCTGAAAGCTACAGCAGTACACTGCTGAAACAAGCACTTCTGTTTGATTTGCTTTGAGATTAGGGAATAACATGACACACAAATAAACACACACACACACACACACACACACACACACACACACACACACACACACACACACACACACACACCACTTTAAAGTAGCACTCTGCAGTGAGGACTCATTGCATGGTCTGGTCCACATACACCGTTCCATCCATAAAGGTGTATATTTTATGGATTTGGCATAATGCTGCAGCCATTAGGTCAAGCAGTGGCATTTTATTTCAAACCCCTTGTCCATTCCAATGCATTGTCTAAGTTAAGGGCAGTTATGTCTGTAAGTATATTCTGCCCCCTTGTGGTGAATGTCTGTGAGTGACTCAGTGTTGTGGTCCTCAATATACTCATCCTCAATCAGTGTACACAGAATTTTTTATTTTATTTATTTATTTATTTTAGCCAGCATGTGCATTACTCCTGCACATAAAACACGTAGGTGTACACAGTCTGTTGCCTTTGTTTCCCATTTGCTTTAGTAAATTTGGTCAAACATTTTACTTAAAATACATCCTTTATAACTTTGATGTTTCTCCTTAAATTACCATGACCTAGATACATTTTGCCCGTCAATCATGTATCTAGTCAGTTCAGACAGCTTTCAGTTCTGCATTACATAGGCAGCTTTTTAGGGTGTGGCTTTTTAGGAAACATCAAAGGAACAGCCTATATTCGCCTGTATTTATGCTTCAACTTCAGTGCCAATAAAAAGGTCACATGAGCTGAGGTTTTTGCTCAAATTTTGGTGGAAGTGGTGACTTTTACTTTCATGCATGATGGAATGGAGGTTATTTATCCTCATGCCGGTGGGAGTGGGTGTTTTTACTTTCATGCATGCATGAATGGGTGGTTTTACTCAAGTGAGTGTTTTTACACTCAGGCATGTAGTAGTGCATGTTTTTTAGTGCATGTGGGAATCTTTGTTTTTATTCTCATGCATGTTGGAGATTGTGTTTTTACTCTTATGAATGCAAGAGTGAATGTTTTTATTCTCATGCATGCAAGAGTGTGTGTGTTCTTACTCTTATGCAATGTCGGAGATTGAGTTTTTACTCTCAAACATGCAAGAGTGAATGTTTTTATTCTCATGTATGGGAGACTAGAGCAGGGTTGCTAGTGGTGGCTCAAACAGGTTGTGGGTTATTGCGTTTCTGATTGGAAGAATGGGGGGTTTGAGCACCAGCTTGACCAAGTTGCCACTTTTGAGCCTTTGAGCAAGGACCTTAATCCTATCTGCCCCCTGACCCTGTCCTCTGACCCCAGCTTCCTAACTGGGAAAATTGCAATTTCCCTTTGGGATTAATATGGTACTCAATTATTATTATTATTATTATTTTACTCTCCTGCATGCAAGAGTGCATGCTTTAATTCTCATGCATATGAGAGTGTGTAGTTTTACACTCATGCATGCACAAATGAATGCGTTTATTCTTATCCATGCAGGAGTGTGATTTTACTCTCCTGCATGTTGGAGTGTATGTTTTTACAATAACCGATTAACTTAAATATGATTCAAACTATTGTGTATTTAACAACAACAAAAAGACATAACATTATTTCAAAACTGAATCAGCCCCTTAAAAGGATCCCTTTACCTTGTTTGTTTACTACTTTTAACTTTGACCAAGAGTGGTTTATAATACTAATAAGGTGTAGTGCTAAAAATAACGCCTGTATAAGTTTCTAAACTTTCAGTCCTCCAGGTCATTTTTATGCACATTTATGCGAATGAAATACAAACTGTTCAATTACAAATCATTATCATTATCAGCAGTAAGATGAGTGAAAAGTAAAAAAAGAAAAAAAAGTATAAGGATATACTTGGCATTCCTCCTGTTTGCTTTAATGACAGCATATGTTCAAGCTGGACTTTCATAGACTGTACAAGTTTGTGTAAAAGCTGATGATTATTTTTAGATCAAAAACCATGGGAGTGTCTCAAGAAACATCTGACTTTAATTTAATCGGCGACCAAAATCCTTGAAACCTTGAAAATGTAAAGGATTGAACATTTACTTTTTTGTTTTTATTATTTCTTTAAAAAACTTTCTACTTATTTTTAATTATAATTGGAAAAATAACAACATTGGAGCCTCATTGCACTGTATATCCAAATAAACACTTATTATAACTTGATATATTATAAGCCTGTAAACCTGTGACATCATGAGAATGGCATGATGTCAGAGTCAGGAGGTGAGGATTACTGGGGTCCTAGTAGCCACTGATCAGTGGTGTCACAAAGAAGAGACTCTCTTTTGTGCTATTTTGAGTTCTCTTCTTCTTCTTTTTTTTTACTAAGAGAGCCACTGGTTTGAAAGGAAGCTATCAATGTGAAATTCAGCCTGCCATGAACAAATGAGAGATGTCTGCACCATCACAAATCCAACTGGTTACACATCGATGAATCACGAGCACTGTGCAAGTCTGGTCAAACATCAGTCCTTAAAATAAGTTTTCAAGTTTCTTTTGCCTGTACATGAAGTGCTGTACTGGCATTGATGGTGTTTCTTAGCAAGAGGCAAAAAAAAAAAAGATTAGTTTTGTTTTGTTCTTTTATATATTGAGACGGCTCATATGATCTCTCTAGATAGAAATTCAAATTTTAAGGAAAAACCTTGGGACTCAGCAAGAGGAGCTGTACACCACAGAGCAGCAATGTCAACAGAACAGAAAACCGATCACGGGAACATCAATCTGTAGACTGCCGCATAGCCAACATATACTTTATTCGTTTCATATGAAAAACAAAAAATGATTTAAAGCAAGTAGACAACAGATGCATACTGGAAAACCAGAAAACTGTTCTGACAAACAATCAAGTCAATTCATCTGCTCCTTCTGAGAAATAAAACGTAAAAATATAAACGCAACACTTTGCTTCCCTAAAATCAAAACCAACACTGGTGAACCGCTGATCTCAGTTAATGAGTTCATCCATATCCAGAATCACGCTACACAAAAGTCATTGTTTTGCCTCTACAGCATGTCATAACAGTACATAACACAGCCGGTAATTGTGTCACATCCTCAACTCTTCTGTGACATGTGTGACATAATAGGGCCAATTATGGGAAGTGGTGGCTCAATGCTTAACGGTCTGGGTTACTGCTCAGAAAGTCAGGGTACAAATACTGTAGGTTCAAGCCCCAGCACTGCCGAAAACTGCTGTTTTTGTGCCCTTAACCACGGCTCTTAACATGATCTTTTCCAATACTAACACTTAAATGAATCACAGCACGGCCAGCCATCTCCCAAGTGAACTAAGTGGCTGCTACGTGCCCCACAACCAGCAGGGGGCATCATCACAGGCTGGGAAAAACAAGCCATTAAGTAAATAATTATGTCAAAACAATTATTTTTTATATATGTCAGAAAAAAAACATAATGGTGTGATATGGATTGATGTGAAAGGGAATTATTTTCTTATAAACAGCATGTTCCTATTATAGCACAACAATTTTCAGTGATTACAATTTTTCTCCATTCACTAATGAATGATGTGATTTTAATTGCATTTCATGTATTTGAACATTTCTAGAAATGTTATTTTCTGTTATTGCTTACATTCTAGCAGCTTTAAAAAGCTGTTCCCTCATCAGCCTAGAAGATAAGACTTGAAAATGAAGCTTGTTGTGTTACCAACTCCTCTCTCCTGAAGACTTTGCCATGGTGGGAAAATCTACAGTTATAAATCCCTACCACTTTCATAAAAGTCCAATAAATGTCATAATCCATTTATTATTAGTCTCAAATTATATTGGCGGTCTGCCTTACACATGGAAGACAAACAATAATATTTTTTTTTTTAAATTTGTTATGAAACAACAGATGCTTTTCATGATCTGGGTATGAGGCTAGAAAACTAATCAATGCTTACTGACCAGGTTCAATTCACAGCTTAGTGCCCAGGACATATGGGTTATTTTTTGTCTTGGGGGCATTAGTCAGCTAGCCATTTAGCCAGCTTAGCCAGCTAGTCATTTAGGCAGCTAGTTTAGAAGCCACTGAATCCCAGCTTCTTCTCTCTTTTTTTTTTATGTCATTATAGAAAAACACTAAAAGGGAAAAAATAAACAAGAGAATCAGTAATTAGCCATTCAAATTGAATGTTTTGGTCATAACCAGAGTAAGCTAATCCACTAGCTATAAGATTAAGCTAAGTATCCTCAGTGTAAGACACTAGCATTAGCTAGCCAACTTGTGTCAATGTGGAAAAGCAAAAGAATTATGTCCTGAAATTCAGTCAAATAAATAAAATACTAACCATTTCTAAAATCATAGCATGTTTTCTAACCTTGTTACACATCTAGGCATTATACACTATATGGACAAAAGTATTTTAGCCAAACCTGCAAGGGCATTGTATCTAAATACATACATTTGGAACTTGTACATACAGTATGGAGTTGGTCCCCCTTTTGCAGCTATAACAGCTTCCACTCTTCTTGGAAGGCTGTCCACAAGATTTTGGAGTGTTTCTGTGTGAATTCGTGGGAGTATTTATGAGGCCAGACACTGATGTTGGCTGAGAAGGCCTGGCATGCAATCTCCATTCCAGTTCTTTCCAAAGGTGCTTGATGAGGTTGAGGTCAGGGCTCTGTGCGGGCCAGTTAAGTTCTTCCACACACCAAACTAATCAAACCATGTCTTTATTATTTCATATTGCTTGGTTTGTGGATTCATGTTGGAATAAAAAATGGCCTTCCCCAAATTGTTGCCATGAAGTTGGAAGCATAGCATTGTCCAAGATGTCTTGGTATGCTGAAGCATTAAAACTGCCCTTCACTGGGGATAAGGGGCCTGATAGAAACACCTGAATTTAATAATTAACAGATTTGGCCAAATACTTTTGTCCATAGAGTGTAGGCTTACTTGCTAACATTTGCTATAACAATTGGTGCTTAAATGCTCTAGATTTTACTACTTTGACCTTAGCTGTTCTTGAAATAGTGAACTGTTGCAAATAACCTAAAAAGACGCTGCCATTTTGTTCTCAAACAATATGTATAGTATTTTTTTTTTTTTTACCATAAACAGTGATGACCGAAATCTCAACCAATTATGAAATCATTTACATGATCTTGCAGTTCTGATTTTTATTAATTTAACAAATTAAGAAATATCATGTCTTTCCTGGTCAAAAGTTGATAAAATGCAAAGGATAAGTGGGAAGGATTATTGCAAAATGCTGTATGAAGTGGGAGGCTATAAAAAAAAAACAGTGTGCACTGAGACTCGCCTACGTGGCAGTTGCTCTGCTGAGGAAATGGCCTTTTATCAAATTCTGGAAGTGTAGTATGACTCAGGATGACTGCATCGTGACGGAGTCTCCAACAATGAACAAGACCATGCCCGGAGCTCATATATTTTTTTATATACATATTTATGCACACTCCTGGCCAGTTATTGTGCTATAAGATACACGAATAACATGTACGTAGAGTTCAAATGCTCATAAAATATCTATTCGTGTCAAAGAAGAGTTCTTAATGTAATGACACAGACTGTCCTCCAGAGGCACTGCAGGGACGTTTCCACTTGAACTTGCATATATCTCCTGAGTCCTGTTCACCTAAAGGCTCTTTTGCCCCTTCTTTTCGTTCTTCATGACAACTCCTTCTGTCTCTCCCTCTCTCTCCCTCTCTCTCGTTTCTCAGAAGCTAAAATTGGTTCCAGACCTGATCCTCTTGCTGACTCGACATTCCACAGTTGGCCGCAGCACCTTTTCAACCCGACGCCTTTGCCAAAAGCAGTAAGAGAAAACAGAATTAAGGGGAAAAAAATGCAACTGCATAGAATCTGAAACCCTTGAATGTTAGGAAGACAAAGTCAAAACAAGAAACAAGAATGACTAGAAAGATAAGGAACAGCTTGACTTTTATGAATCAATATTTCATGAGTGGGAAAAAAAAAGTCGGCAAGCTAGTAGCTGGTGCCACATTCCTCAGATCATTTTTGTAAACTTTGAAAAGAATGCATTGCTAAACAGCACTTGAAAAAAGAAAAGATCCCAAATCGAGCCAAGCGGCAGCTAATCTCAGCAGCACAGTTGTGCTTTAACTAGCACCAGCCACGCTGAAAAGACCTTTAAATTACTCTCATTCTTTAAGCCACACAGCTCATTTCTACCCCCAGCGTTCTCTCCGTGTCTTTGCCTCGCCTCTGCATTGTCAAACGCTCCACATGCTATCAATTCCTTTCATCTCTAATCACTATGATTATCGCATCCAGACAGCACCCAGCATTCAGCTGGAAGGATAAAGAGAAACAGAGAAAGCAAAGAGGTGAGAAAAAAAAAATCGACATGAAAATGGGGGGGACAAATCCACAGGCAGATGATTTGTGGACGCAAAAATTAATTCTCCCTTTAGCTGGAGGCAAATCAAAAAGACGAATAAAGTAAAAAATAGAACCACGTCACAGTTACACTCTGCAAAAATACTGCTATGGTATAACACTTTGGTACAAATTGTGCAGTTTTGTGTGTGTGTGTGTGTGTGTGTTTGTATGTTTGAAATCTGAACTGTCACTTTATGTCGTTCTTTTTTGCAATACTAAAAACATGATGAACCAGATGTTTACTACGGAACATATACTACATGGATATAAACTGAATTTTCCGAAAAGAGTTAACGTGAAGAATAAAACAAACAAACAAACAAACAAAAAAAAAACACTATGTGCATATCAGCCACTTTTAGCCGATTTTTAAACTGGTGGATTCTAACTCTGATCTGGTTGGTGTGCAGGTATGACGCAACAGTCGAAATAAGGGTGGAGATCCACCTTAGTGTTTGATTGACATCTGCTGCGCTCCACACAGCTTTCTAAATGTCACAAAGAAAAAAAAAAAACTCTCCAAACGAAACAAAACATGAAGTCAGTTCAATTAGTCCTCGTGTGTGCAGGCCAGTTTTCCGAGTCACTCATAAAGCAGCCTTCATTATTCCCCCTGCTCGTTTAGCTCCATGTCCGACACCAGGATATTTTTCTCTGCTTCCTCAGATGGGGAGAGGTTAGTGCGACTGTAACGTGCGCCCTCGTAGGATCCGGAAGAGCCAGAGGTCTTCCTGCGATACAGATAAACTCCGCCCACGACGAGGGCGATCAGGACCAGCACGGCCAGAAGTATCAGAACAAGAGCAGGAAGATGGTCTACATCAGCTACAGAAACAAGGACAAAAAGACAGTATCCTAATTATTATCAAGCACCATGATTGAAAAATGTTCTGCATTGGACAACTTTTGATTAGTGATTAGGATTATAAGAGGTAACATGATGTAGCTGAGTAAACATAGCGCTTTACCTGTTACAACAGGAGGCTCTGGTCCTATAGGAAAAAAAAAAAGGGAAATCAGAATATGAGTAAAATGCTATAACATAAGTGAAATGAGATTTCATCTGGTTGAGGGTTTGACTTCATCCCTCTATCACAACATCACTTCCATTCTCTCATATTTTAATCCTGCATTAAAATCCACTTGATATCCAAAAAGTTCAATCCTTCTTTCATTTTCAATTCAATTTCCTCTGTTTATTTTATTTTTTTTAATTTTGATTATGCTCGTTTAATTTGAATTATACTCTTATTATTAATATTTTTATTATTATTATTATTATTATTATTATTATTAAGTTTCACGTTTTGGTGTAATAACTAAACACAATCAAATTGAGCCTATTCAAATTGTGTGAACAAAACCTGATGTGCCATAGTATTGTTGTTTATACCATAAAACTACAGAATGCACCTGGCCATCCAAGCATGATTCATCAGACTGAGTTATCTTCTTCCCTCGCTCTATGGTCCTGGTCTGATTGTCATGTGCCTATTGTTGGAGCTTTTGGCAGTGGAAGGCGGTCAGCATGGGCACTCTGGCTGGTCTGTAGCTCAGCAGCCGCATGCATAGCAAGCCGTGGTGCATCGTGTGTTCCGACACCTTTCTATCCAATGTTGAACTCTTTTCTGCAAACTGTACCACAGGAGCTCTTTTGTGGGATCAGACCAGACTGGTTAGTTTTCCCTGTCCACGCTCGTAATTGTGTCACTGTCGCCAGTTCACCGGTTGTCTTTCTCCGTCTTTCCAAACAGATTGTCTCTCTCTGAGATCCCCTGTATACTTCACTCTTTTTTATATTTGCCCATGGATCACTGGATTTGGGTGTAGCTTGTGTGACGTGAAGCCCTACCTCGATGCCGTTTACAGATGACTCCATGTGTGCGGTTCTTGCAGGATCCGGGTTTCCAGAGTCCCGTATTACTCTGTACCCAGAAGCAGCTGTTAGCCGAGAGCATGCTCAGATTACCATCCTGCTGCTCCCAGTTAGTGTACTCCACCACGGAACTGTCCGGCCACTGTAGGCTGCCTCCTATTCACGCAATTAGATGAAAACAGGAGTGATGAAATACAGAATGACCGACATACTGTAATTAACATAATGACTGATGGGGCTATTAATTTAATTCAAAGGTAAAACTTTAACATTTAAATAAAAATTTGTCTGAATCAATATTATTTGTTAGTCTTAGGTAATGGCTCAAGTTATTGCAGGTGGAATGTATCACTATGGATGGACGGACATGTGTTTAGGTTACCTTTGGGATTGAAGGTCATGCCGAGCCAGGCACCAAAAGCCTGATCCTGGTAGCTCTGAATCTGCTGCCACACAAAACCATTCTCAGTCTCATCCAGCACTGACAGTAGCTCCGCGCCCACTGAGAGAAGGAGAAAGGAAAAAGATTACACTATCTACTTTACCAGTGTCTGCTATTTATGTATATATGTCTAGACATATGCACGCTGCAGCTGTGCATATTAACCATACATGATCTTTCTTATTTTACAGCTTAATCACTGTTAATGACACATAACGCAGAATAGGTACATAAGTCAAGTTGAGTAATTAAAAAATCTAACACATTTCTTTTGTGGTGGAAACCTTAAAGTAGACCTGTTATGCAAAATATGTGTCTCCAGTGTATGTGTATAAACAAAAAACATTCCCTGTTTTATTCCATTTTTTTAAAGGCCAAGACTTTAAACAAGGCAATTACATTTTCCCCCTAATGCGAACTCATATGATGGAAACTCTCCCCCAGCTTGTTGCTCAGCTCTGCTGTTCTCTGGCAGGGATGAGGCTCAGCAGGAGCTCATTTACATACACTCTGACAAGGCACGTTCAGAGGAGGAGTGAAACAAAAGGAGTCTAAGGTTTAGGAAATGCATTATCTGAGTGTTTTGTTTTTCAGCTGGAGCACTACAAGTACACGTTGGGCGACCTTTGTTAAATTCTTAGTAAATAGTAAAATATGGGAATAAATGAAATGAAACGTAGATTAAATTAAAGAAATGGGAAGTGTGACATGCTACAAAGTGCATAAAGATAAATGCATTTTTTTGTTTATATAACAACCTCAGTAGCAACCTCATTTCCCCTCTCATCTGTTATAATCACTCAGCATTCAGCATCACCAGTATGCTAATCAGCTTATGGCCATCATAAGCACCTGGTGGATGGGTTTTGTGTTTAAATGATTTGTGGCTTAACAAACAAAAAACATTCAGGAACTGCTCAGGAACAGGGTTCTGGACCGAAACCTAGAGGCAAAAAATATAACTATTCCTTAAGACTACATACAAAATTCCTAGAAAGTCTGATTCTGTGGAAGCAAATATGAAGAAATGAGGGATGGCTCCGAACGTTTGCACAGTACTATACATGCGCGTGCATTACCTTTCTTGCAGGTGCGGGCGGCCTCGTGCTGTAGCCGCAGCTGGTTCAGGTTAAATGCGTAACAGTGGTTTCTGAATGGAACCCAGGACCAGTCTCCGACTTTCTGTAGGCAGTGACCTTGATACAGCCACCTGTGATCTACTGCTCGCTCTGACAGAGGACGAGGTGCAGCAGACACAGAGTAAAACATTATACTTTGAATGTTCTAAAGTTCTGAAAGTGCTAAACTACCTTTAAGAGGTGTAACTTTAAAGTATGATCATGTCATATCAGAATGCTAATAAATTTTTTCAATATAAATGCACATAATGTTTAAAAAATTTTTAGATATAAAGTCACACCATGCTATTTATTGTATGGTCAATGATAAAAGATGATGGAGAATATTCTTCTATATACTACTAACACCTGCATAATACATTAACTTTAGAACTGATGTTGGGGTTTAGTCATATTGCATGACGCGAGTATGTCGTCAACTTGTAAGTATGAGTTTGATAGAGAAATTAAAATCTTGGGATTACCATAAATCTGACATGTATCACCATACAGTTAAAATATTAATAATATA
>QMIH01000993.1:134932-145361 GCA_003987875.1 Clarias batrachus
ATATATAATAAAACACATCATACCTGGATTCATTTCACAGATAGTCGCATCCAGTTTTGCATTACAGGATGACATAGTCCATTGGCCACTGGTGGACATGTGACCACACCCAGCCATCAGATTGGGCTCTCCATCACGCCAGTTGCTGAAAGTAACTTCCTCCTCTCCCAGCCATTTGTATCCACGGCTCTAGAGATACAAAGTATAATTCGCACTTTGGCTTGACATTTAAACATTTAGCATGACATTTGCGAACCGAAGAGCACACATACATACACACACACACACACACTCACCCCATCACTGTGTAGTGCAATCCAGGCAGGCTTGTGGAGGACATTGAGTAGAAGCGTGAGGAACGCTTGCTGCTGTGGGTCTCGCACCGAGGCCAGACTGCCATTAAGAGACTCACACACATGCAGAGCGCCCTCCCAGTTGAGCCTTGCCTGTAAGATGCGGTATTGTTTGCCCTTAAACTCCAGCAGTCCCTTAGTAACAGGTGGAAGAGGTTCGACATCAGGGGGAATAGCAGGATCTGACATAAAACACGTGAACACACACATTCTTTACATACTGGAGCCCTCAACATATGTTGCGCATTTATCATGGTTATTAAAACACATATAGGATGTAGGATCATATCCTACATCTGATGAAAAACACAATCCACACAAGCACTCAGGATTGAGACGAGTAAGAGTCACCTTTGTTTTTCATGCAGATGTAGCCGTGTTTCTCAGATTCACAACTTCGAGATGCCCACATTCCCGTGGTTCTGTGAGGACTGACGTGTAGCAGCACCACACAATTAGCCTAAAAAGGTTATTAAAAGGAAAAAAAAAAAAAAAACAGTTGATTACTTGATAGAAGTAAGGAAAAAGAATACATCTCAAGATTACACAAGGTTTCTAGTAACTCGATAGGATGTTGCGTGATAATATAATATAATAATATATAATTATATAATCAATTTTATTATTATTTTTATATAATTATTTTTATATATAAAATTATATAGTAATAAACAGTGTTGCACATCTGACCATGTACTGTTAGGAGTCTTTCCCATTTCCCTGAATTTGATCACGAACTGGTATGCTCTTCAAATCACAGGATTTCTATCGAGAATCGTCAGGAAGTTTACAACCTCCCGTCCCAATTTGGGGAATTTTTTTTTTTTAATTGTGGCACTATGCAAGTTATATTCCAGTGGTTAATACAGGACCTTTTGGACTTTCAGGGTAGTTCATGCCTCTTTGTAGAGGATCTGAATTGTAGAATCCGAAATATGCCGGATATATACCCCTGTCATGGCTTTATCTCACTATTAGGCAAGAACTGTAATGGTTCTTTCAGCGGAATTGCCAGTCAACACCAGCCATATTGGATGATAAAGTTGGACTGGCACTGGACAACTAGTTGGGGTGGCTGAATTTCAAACTGTGATGTAGTGCACTAAGTGGAACGCTTTATTTACTCCGTAGTTAACTTGTGAAATTTGGACAGGTTGTGAGAGTTCGGGATGAGTGTGTATGGTTCACAGAAAGTACATCATAAGAGCTCTGTGATGTTCCACGTGCAGCCTGTTCATGGGTGATTAAGGCATATTATGTTACAGGGCAGGCGGCATGGTGGTTAGCACTGTCGACTTGCACCGCCTGGCTCGATTGTGCATGGAGTTTGCATGTTCTCCCCGTGCTTGGTGGGCTTCCTCCCACAGTCCAAAGACCTTAGATGTAGGTTAGGTTAATTGGCATTCCCAAACTGGCCGTAGTGTGTGAATGACTGTATGAGTGTGTGTGTGTGTGTGTGTGTGTGCCCTGTGATGGATTGGCACCCTGTCTAGGGTGTACCCCGCCTTATGCTCTAAGTCTCCTGGGATAGGCTCCAGGCCCCCATGACCCTGAATACAGTGTGTGAGTAAGTGAGATGGGCCACTAGACCAAGAACACTCAAGAATTTCAAGCATATGGTAAAGGCTCCTTAGTTCTTTTTTTGTGAGTTCATATATTTTAGTTAATAGATACTGTGTTCAAGAAATTCTTTTTCATACCGGATTTTTGTTTTGTCCACTGTTGTTCACTGGCTCCCCAGGGCCCCAGTTTGTATAGCTTAGCAAACCAGGCTCCGCCCACTTAAAGTGTCCCTGAGAATCTGAGGTTAGCCCCAACCACAGATGAAAACTTGAGTTGGGCAGCAGAGTCACCAGGAAAGCTACAGAAGAAGAGGATTAGAAATTAGGAGGAACATGTCACAAAGTTCACTAGCAATAAAACATCCTCCGTTACAGAAAGATGCTTTCTGGAGGGGAAAGAAGCTTTGAGGAATCCTCAAGGGTGCATTCTAGGTTACATCTGGATTCCATAAATCTCATGCTCATTCAAAAGCAAGTAAAAAAAAAATCTAAGCAAACTCTACACACAAAAGGAAAGAAAGACATCTGATCCTTTAATTTACGAATGTGAATTTGCATGTGGCACTTCTATTACACTGCCACACCGAAGTGTTGGATGTACAGTATAGCAATGCTTTAGTCAACAGTAACAGCTTGAGCATGGCGTGATAGTGTTTAAAAATAATCTGAATGCTTAAGCAATTGTGCTTTGCTTCATAATTGTGATTTGTAATACAATAGATTTGTGTGTGTTTGTGTGTGAGTTGCTACCTTGCTCAATGTGAGAGGGCACCGTGGCCAGTGTTGCCCCTTGACTTTGGCACATCGTGTGAGCAGCGGACCACGTCACACGCCTTGATTCCTCTTTCCCAAACACCTGATAACACTATTAAAAATAAATGGAGTTAACTTCTAAACACTATATATTTTTCAAAATCTACCATTCCTTTAGTATCTGTCCCACTTTTCTCCCTAATTTAGTAACTAAAACGAGGGAGGAAAATACTCCCACATCAAGGCTACAACCGCCAACAAGAATAAGCGAAGGCTAACATGTATTTCCTCCGAGCCTTTGAAGCCACCAACCGCGTGCTCACGCACCATTGGGGGCAGCGTGACACACTCGCTACAGCGCTATACACTCCTTCCGCTGGCGTGAGCTCACAGACATGAGCTCGTGATTGGCTGTAGAGTTATGATTGACGCTAAGTGCCTCCCATCCATCCTTCCGAGAGAGCTCGGCCAATCAGCTTTCTCTAGCTCCCAGCTTTCTCACCCATTGTACCGGAGCTGTAGAGAAAGCTGATTGGCCAAGCTCCCTCAGAGGTTCCAGAATTCAGAATTCCAGATGACTGGGCGAGCACTTCACCACTACACCACTTGGGGGCTCTACCATTTTTTTTTATCCAGTTCTTATTACTCTTATTCTTCTCTTCTTGTACTGTACTATAGCTACCAGTGAGGGAGGATTAAGACTCATTGTACTTTCTCCAAGACAGACACCATGCCACGCCTATTTTAAGTACTACTAATGCAACAACAAAGAGTAGCTGATCAGTCTTGGAGAAAAGCACTGATTTGATTGATATGAACTGACAGGCACATTTTGCATTACTATACATATATATCATATATATCATTTTAGCACAACCTAGGCAATATAATGAATATATGATATATAATAATATTTTTTGGTTGTTTATATATGAGCATTTGGTGAGTTTACATTGCGTCTTCATTCCCATATTCCGGCAGATATAGATATATACTTATAATGCTTGATGTACATGCAAGAAGTGAGGTGTGCTGTAGTGTAATCATTTCTTTTACCTTATGAAGAAATGGACTCCAGCCATTAGGGCAGCCTGCTGGGATGAGTGGAGAAGCCGGAGTGGGAGGAATAGTCCCTGTGACATTTACTCTCTTACACACATAGGGCATATCTAAATGGCACTTTTTATCTGACCATTCCCCTGAGAGAGACAAAGAACAAGAGAGAGAAAGAGAGAGAGAAAGAGAGAGAGAAATAGTACGCTTTAACCATGATATATCTGATCACACATGTATACTGAGACACTTTTAGACAGAGTTGTAAAGATTGAGAAAATAACGACGTGCATAGTCGAACCTTTAGATGCGGACATGTGGACACACTTGCGGTCTCTAGTAAGGGGACGAGGTTGGCCAAATCCCCAGGACGCGTAGTTGAGAACAGAGTGATCAGACCACCGGAATCGTCCATCATTCTCAAACGTGTGTAGTCCGATCCACCAGAAATCAGTCTCAACCCTTGACATCTGGAAAAAACAATGATAAACACATGCAGAAACAGAAAGTTGCACAGAGAAACGCTACTGGTCACATTTTTATGTTAACTCTCGACTATCCGTAATCATGTTTAAAATTTTGTGTTAGAGGATGTTTTGCGCGTATGAGCATACTTTACGCAGCGTGCTTGCCAGGAACTGTTTCTCACTGGCAGAGTGTATGGAGGCGAGAGAGGCACCGAACCAGGAACAGATCCTCTGGGCCTGTCCCCATGTGGAACGATGCTCAAACAGCTTATACTCAGCCTCCTGAAAACTGACCCAGTCGAGGCCAGAATCTACAAAAGAATGCACACAAAGACATGAAAACATATTTTACCCATTTTTTAGTTCCAATTAGTTTGCTTGATTTTAAAGAATCAACTAATATACAGTTTGATTTGAAGAGATTAATCTACTTTAATTCCTTTAGTACACATGCAAAACAGGAGGTAAGGTCTCTTTTCCCATCCCTTGCACTTTTTTTGCAGACGTGACATCAGTGTGACACCATGACATCAGTAGATAGCAGAAGCCCGGTTAACCGACATTAGGCTACTGTATATTTTTGTTAAGAATGGTACTCAATGTGTATTTCGAAAACCAATAGAATAACAGAAATGATTTTTATACTGTATGAACATACAGTATGTTATATATGTATGTTATAGTGGTACATGCCACATCGGCATACAAATATAGTCCGCTCCGGGGTTCTTAAGTTCTTAAATGCTCGTATTGCAAAACGCATTTTCCCATAGGAAATAATGTAAATGCGAATAATCCGTCCCAGAAGCCGAAAAATATTACCAATATTACCAAATCCTAACATTATAATAATTTCTTTTGCATATAAAAACAATTGAAACATTTAGAAAATACAAGTAAATACATGTAAATAAATTTTCTTAAATTATGAAATAAATAGACATTAAACCTCATTTAACCTTAATTTATGATTCCTCTTGCCACTTCTTGCTACCATCCTTGGGACCCAGGTTGCAACTTAGCTGGCTCGGTTTGATTGCTCGTATGCCAAAAACGCTTCGTATGCCGAGGCAAATTTATGGCAAAATTTCAGTTCTAAACTTGAAAAGGTCATGAGGTGGAGCGTTCGTATGCTGAGGTACCTCTGTATTAATCAGTAGAAGTTTGATTTGTTAGCATACACATCAGGCGGTGTACATATGATGTAATATGTGATTCCTCCTGGATTTTTTGTCGTTTGCTAGCAAAGGCATTGGTATTTAGTGCTTCTTTTGCAGATGAGATGATGCTATGGAATATACTGTGGAAGTAATACTGATATTTAAAGCTTTTTAATTAATAGATAACTAAGTGACTTCCTAGTAGGGGTTCAGATGCGTTTTATTTATGAAAATGCTCTCAGACTGGTTTTGTGTATGAGTTCTGGCACTACATCTACATCTAGGCATTTGGCAGACGCCCTTATCCAGAGCGACTTACATTTTTATCTCATTATACATCTGAGCAGTTGGGGTTAAGGGCCTTGCTCAAGGGCCCAACAGGGACAACTTGGTGGTAATGGGACTTGAACCAAGGACCATCCGAACCGTAGTCAAATGCCTTAACCACTGAGCTCCCCCTAGCTCTAGCATCCGATAAATAAGTAACGTCCTTTTTGCCATCCAGCAGTCTGCGGGACCATGGTGGCAGACGTCGCCACATCACATGTAAAAAGGTCAATAGCGAAGTAGGTATGGCGTCTGTGTATGTGGGTCCAAATAAAGTAGGTTTGGCTTCTGTTTCTATCGCTTACAAGGAAGGAGGTGTGGCTTTTGGATCTATTAGTCCCAGAGAAAAAGGTGTGGCCTGTTTCTGTCACTTGTACATTAGCCCCAGTAAAGAGTTGTGCCCTTGGCACCTGGCACAGTCTGTTTGGTAGGCATGGCACATTATCTTGAACTATTTGCTCAGTTACGTCTTCTATTCTACTAAATTGTACAAAAACAAATTGTGTACTGTATTGTCTTGTATCTGTACTCCCCCACACATACACACAAATAATAGAACCATTCACGAAACAAATAATTACCTTCAGTAGGCTCAGGCTCTACCTCAGCTTTCCCTGAATTAAAAAAACAACAACAATTTAGTTAGATTGTGCGTGTGTGTGTGTGTGTGTGTGTGTGTGTGTGTGTGTGTGTGTGTGTGTGTGTGTGTGTGTGTGAAAAGAGAGAGCGAGAGAAACATTAATGATAATACTAATGAGAATACCTTTTGGTATTTTGCAGATCCAGTCTAGTTCAGAATTACAGTCAGCTTTTACCCAGTTGATATCTGCCACGTTAGCCGCTCCACACAGAGCTGAGCTGTACGGACCCCTGCCAAAGTTCTGATATGACACCTGACAGACATATATGATATTTGTGTTTGGGTTTCATTTATGAGAGTAGCCATGTACTGCATACTGTATATCATATGTGTGTGATATATTTCTAAATGACATCCATCTAGAGCTTGACAGATATCTGTCCCACTCACAGCCGATCCATCACTCCATGTCCAGCTGTCACTGATTCGCCGTGATATGCCAATCCAGAGCCAGTGCTGCTCATGATCCTCCTCCACCCTGCGCATACACCCAAGCAGAGACATCGTTCACCGTCACACACTGACAACTTTAACCGTTTGACAAATCTGTCCGGCGTAAAAATCCATCACTATACACGCATTTCAACACATACTTACCCAAAGGTCTCATGAAGGATCTGAAACAGAAAGCTCTCTTCATCTGGGCTGCCAAAGCTGACTAGTTCAGCGCCGTGTTTCTGACAAAACATATGAGCCTGGATCCATGTGAGCTTTTTATCTAGTTCACCAGCAGTAAAGATCTGTATGGGACAGCAGCGAGAATATACACACACACACACACACACACACACACACACACACACACACACACACACACACAAACACACACACAAACAGACAACAGGTTTAAGTGATAAAACTAGCAAAATGTTTGTAACTTCGGATATACACTCATCGTCCACTTTAATAGGAACACCTGCTTGTTTATGCAGTTATCCAATCAACCAATCATGAGGCAGCAGTATAATGCATTACATCATACATAAGCACTCCAAGAGCTTCAATTCATGTTTACAGCAAAAACATCAGAATATAGAAATATCTGTAATTTCTGCGACTCCAAATGTGACGATCCCATACCCACCTTGTAACAGTGATGCAAAGTGCTGGAGCTCTTCCACTCAGTGGGGCAGGACCCTGTGACAGGGGGTGTGGGCTGGGGTACAGGGGGGCTAGGGGTAAATGAAGATCCCTTGTCCTGTCTGCAAATGAACTTGGAGCGTGCATTCGCACAGTCCTTCACCTCCCACAGGCCTGTCGCATGACCCGTTGCCATGGCTACACATCCACCTTTAAGAGGAGCTAAGGAGATGAAAAGATGACACAAGCACAATGAGAGATGAATATATTATCAGTATATTTAGCAAGACCATGACTACGGCATCTTCCATTACAGTACTTGAGTCATCACAAATGGATCTCTGTCTCTGATCTGCTGCATCGTGCGTGTGCTATAACGTGCGGAATGTCACGTTTGACACATTATGGCGTACCAAGAAAAAAATCTCTTCAAAATTCACTATAATAGAATTGCAAGGGCAGATGTTTTACTTTTTTTTCTTCTTCAAGAAATTGAAATGAAGAAATTCATTTCAGTTCTATTACAATATAAGATACATATGCAATATATATACTGTACATTAGGTTGAGATATGATATGAGTATTTCTTTTAATAATTAATATTGATCTTGATTGATCAATATTGCAAAAAGAATGCAAACATCCCCATGGGAATTTAAACTCTGATCATGAGATATAATAGAATAATAAATAAAAGTGCATAATAAAAGTGAATAAAAACACCACAGGCCGATCTAAATATTATATAACTCACTGGTAAGTCTGACCAAACTTGCCTGTCATTTGCTGAAGGCATGAAAAGTGACACAGTGCCAGTGTGACTCATTTGACTGGACAGAAGCTGGTTCGTGTTTGTTCAGCATACAGACTGGTGTAGAAATGGAAAGATTGTGTCTCTATGAATGTGTGTACCTCGTGTGACCGTGTGTGTGTGTGTGTGTGTGTGTACCTGGCTGGTCTCTGTTCCAGTTGGAGAAGGTCAGTTGCTCTCCAGTGAGCCAGCGGAAAGGACCAGTGCTGTTCTGGTTATGCATCCCCAGCCAGAAATGAACATCTGAACGCCCGAACACCAAGCTGTTCACAAACGCCTGCTCGAACCTACAGTCCAACATACACCTTTTATTTAGTAGCCTCTCTATGCTGATAAGCCGTAACTAAATTTAAAACCACTGTCAGGTGAACTGAATAACAATGATTATTATCACGTATATAACAGTAAACTGGTGACATGAGTGTGGGCACCCAAGGCTCATTCACTGTATGCCTGTCCAGCCCATCCAGTCTAATCAAACGGAAAAGCTAATGTAGCACAAAAGTTAATGCTGGCTGTGAAAGAAAGGTATCAGGATACTCGATGCATCACATCTCAGCTCAACCGAGCTCCTTGGGATGTGTTGGACACGACTCTGCCATGGAGGCACCAACTTGCAACTTATAGCACTTAAAAGCATCTGAAGCTAATGTTCTAGCACACCTTCAGATGTCATGATCACTTAGCTAATAATCCAGGGTAAGAATCTATCCAATGGCGGGAATTTTTTTTCCAAAGTCGCTCTGGATAAGAGCGTCCACCTCAATGCCTGAATGTAAATGTCATGTGGAGCTGTTTTCGAGGCACAAGGGGAACCTACACAATATTGTGTTGGTGAAATACTTTGGGTTTTACTCTTATGGCTGATCGGTGTTTACTGTTAGGACACCAAATAGTGAGTTACTTTAGATTAAAGAAACAACCCAGTTTTTCATTCGGATCAGTTTGGGAGAATTCACCATGCTTCACATCTGCCTAGAGTTTTCAAGAGTCAGCGTTATAGCTACAACAGATACAGATAGTGTCACTGCATTACACCATATACTGTGTGATCAGTGGTCAGTTTATTTTGTCCATGAAGCCATTGTTGATGTTCAACCTTTTACCTGTTGTTGATGACGGCTAACGTGGCGTTATAGCTAGCGCACACTCTTCTAGCGTTGTTGAAAGTCACAAGATCCTCACCAACCCTGAAACAGGCAGGACTGTGCCATTTCCATCCCTGTACAAAAAAAAAAAAAAGTTTTAAAAATAGAAAGCAGTGTTAAAAATTTAGAGAGGTTGTTTAAAAAGACAAATACCTCCACCTGCCTGCCATACAGTACATTATTTCAGAGACAGAATGTGCCTTCATAACCCTGAATAACGTCTAAGGCAGAAGGATGATGTCACTAATCAAAAATTATATTTATTTATAATTGTTATATATAATTATAAGTTATAAAAAATTATAAGTTATAAGTTATAAAACTAATTGAATTAAATAGGTAGGAACAATATAACATTTTCAGGCTTAAACATGTTAATTGACATGTTAACGTATAATTGAATGCGAGTCCTGTGTAGTTGCATTTGATTTTTAATTATGTATCTTATTTCTAATGTCATTAACATTTGTCTTGGTTATCCTTTTAATTCCATTAACTGAAAATACATATACAAATTTTCATTGTTTATGTACAGTATATAACATATCCAGGTACATTTCCCATGTTGAAACGGCATCGCCTTCAATAAAGTCACAACACACAGCATAACATAACAGGCTGTTACATCATTCTGCCAGAAGAAGCTCTCTTGCTTAGAAGTTTGTATTGCACTTCAGCAAAAAACTGCAGGGTCGACAAGAGGGAACGAAGACACCCCGAATGTTCTACCTAATAAAACGAAATCAGTATACTATTTTATGAGATAGGAGTTTTTGTAACGACGAGATTGAAAATAAGTATAAAGGAACGGGAGAAAGGAGGAGGGTTGACATAATGGAATAAAAAGAAAAGACACGAGAGAAATATGAGAGAGGAATGAGGTCAGAGAAAGAAATAGGTTTAGCAGATGTATGAAAATGCTTCCAGCTTTGTGCGTGCGTGCGTGCGTGCGTGTGTGTGTGTGTGTGTGTGTGTGTGTGTGTAGTTTGTTTGACCTTCTCACCAATGCATGTGGTTGGGTTAGGAGGCTGGAAGCACAGTGTGTGTGTGTGTGTGTGTGTGTGTGTGTGTGTG
>QMIH01000993.1:152519-190813 GCA_003987875.1 Clarias batrachus
TGTCAGGGATAACCCCTAGAGGGCGCCAAAGCGCCCGTGGTTGTTTGTAGTTTCTTTATTTTTGACTTCAGTTCCCATGGGGCAACTCGGTCAGGTGACCAAGGGTGCGCTCACCTGAACCGAGTTGGTGATTAGTTTGATTATAAATAGTTTGGTTGTCTTTGAGTTCCTTGTCTTGCGTCTGTTGATTTCCTTATAGTAAATGTCTGTATGTTTAGTAGCGGCTGTCTTGTTTTGTTTCTTAGTGTTTTACTTTCAGTTTCCTTTTATTAAGTTTAGATGTTTGATGGTTTCCCTGACCTTTTATGTTAATAAACTTCGTTTCCTTTAACATCTGGATCCTCTGCGTTTATGCCTCGCACAACCCCTAACCGTGACAAGGGCATGGTTTAACCGCCATTATAGCCGAAGTTTAGTCTACTGTTAAAATTGCCTTGTATTTAGGACTTGCAAATAAAAAAAGAGGGTAATATCACAAAACTCTCAGTGACTAGGACTAGGACTAGAAAAAAGCTACATTGATGACACACATCAAAAGTTTGCATTAAACTATTTGAGATTTTGGTTCCTATGTTTTTTTGTGTATTCTGAGACTGTATTTTTAAAACACTTGAACACAAAAATGTTAACGCAAACAGTGTTCCATCTTAGCTTTCCTGGGAAATCTGAGTAAGCAAAATTGTAAGATCATCATGAGGCAACAGTTGTTTCACCACAGCACTGACTGGGCAGAAGGTGCACATTCATTTCATATTAGCAGGACTCGAACAATGGATCAGCTGCAAGCTTTACATCAATGTGTTTAATCTTATATATCCACTTTTTAGATACTCTAAATAACCAGAGCATAATTGTTGAGACGGTGAAAATCCCTGAAGGAGATGATTTATTTAGCATATGTTACATGGGACACTCACGGGACCCCACATGATGACGCAGTCCTCCTGCGTGTTCAGGAAGTTGTTGGGCTCAAACGGGTGCCAGAATGTGAAGATAACAGGTGTGCGGTCTGTCCACTCGAAATTCATCTGCATGGCGATGTCATGCAGTCCGATCCACAACTCCTCTACATCTGAAAACCCAGGAGAAACAGACGTATATACATAAATAATCAGATAAATCAGTTTGCGTTAGTGCATGTTTTGTGCAATGTTTCCTAACCTCTTTTCATGTGCATATTAATAAACTCCAGCTCCGGGAGTGTGTGGATGCTGACTAAGTGGGCGTCCATCTTCTGGCAGGATTTCTCAGCGGAATTCCAATCCAGCTTGTCTGAGTTCAGCTTGTAGCAGCCAGCCTGGAAATTCTGCCAGCCGACATCACATTGGTACTGTCCATCATCTGTCCAAGACTCTAAACATGAACATACATTGGTGAGTACAGAGACAGGCACACATGCAGAAGAAAACTTGTCAAAGGCGATGCCACACGTCAACTGCGGTGGGAGTCCAAAAGAGCAAAGTTGATCATGCTCTCTGAGACAGAGAGAGGAAACATATTCTTATTCCCCTATCAATCACAGCACAACTGGGCAATCATGGGCAACCATGAGCTCATGCATATGGAAATGGGTGGGTAGAGCTTTCCTCTAGTTGTGTCATTGCTCCCCCTGACACTGAGATGTTGTAAGCTGGCTTAATGTCCCACGGACAAACATTAAGTCCTTCCATCATGTGAAGGAGAGAGCTGAGATCTTGATGAATGGGAATTGCACACAATTAAATTAGGGAGTTTAAAAAAAAAGCACCAGTAACACTCACCTGTAGTGAAAGGGTCCAGGGTGGCATTAGGCCGTTTCTTGCAGATGTAAGGCAGAGCCATGGAGCACTCTCGGTTCTGCCAGCGACCCGAGGTTTCTGTGCGGATCACGCCACAGTTTTGTTCATCTTCGTGGTTTGGTTGTTCTACAAAATACACACACAAGAATTATTTGAATCACTTCTGCCTAATCTAGACGATTACCTACAGATCACAAAGATAAAGACTATGATCCTTTGAAATCATAGTGAGTCAACACTGTGTAAATGTAAATTCCCATTGTTCCACTCTAGAGATCTGTATGAGCATGTGTTCGATGAGGTGTGGCTTTGGGGGCGGGGTTTCTCTCACCTGTCTCCCAGTTGAGGTATTTGAGGGGAGCTGAATCAGACCACTGCCAACCTCCATTGAGGTCCAGATCATTTAGGCCCATCCACAGAGTGGAGCTATACCCAGTAAGGAAACCTGTAGGAAAACAACACACACACACACACACACACACACACACACACACACACACACACACATTGGTGTACAAAAAAATATATATACAAAGGAACCTCGGATTTCGAGTAACTCAGTTTGTGAGTGTTCCGCAAGACGAGCAAAGATTTTTAATAAATTTTGAAAAACGAGCATGTCTTGGTTTACGAGTGCCGAGTTGTTGACACCGACACACACACACACACACCAACACACACACACTCTCTCACCTTTAAACCCCCCTCCCCAGCTTCACACAGACACACACACTCTGCTCTACACAGAAACTCTGCTCTGTCGCGATTCTTTTCAAAGGTAAGGTGCTGGTTCATTTGTTTTGTTTTGTTTTTACTTTACAGGAGTGATTCCGTTAGTGTGCGCTCACACGAGTGTCATTAGAGAGGGGAGTTAGGAGGAGTTTTACCGTGTAAGACGAGACGAGGGAAGGGGCTAATTCCACACACACACACACACACACACACACACACACACACACACACACACACATACACACAAATACACGGCGCCTGCATGCACAAACAGAAAAACTTATCTGTTGGGATTTATTTTAACTTTTTTTATTTTGTTTTATTTTTACTTTATATATTGTATTCATTATTTTTCTGTATTTATTTTTTTGGGCTGTGGAACGAATTTGAGTTTTCATTATTTCTTATGGGAAGATTTGATTTGGTTTACGAGTGTTTTGGAATAACGAATTATAACTTCCGGAACGAATTATGCTCGTAATCCACTGTATTTATATGCAGTATTTATTCTTTCTCAACATACGCCTTTGCAAACCGTAGATTTTCATATTTATATTAGATTGTTCTAGTTTGTTCGAGTTTATGGCTACAAAAAAACTGTGATGTTTGGTTTCATAGTGCAGCTTCACATTACCAATTTTAAACAACATCATAGACTCTAAACAGAATTTGGCGTGAGGAGAAAATGCATCCTTCTTCATCCATAACACCAGCGCAGTAGAAATGAAAATGTTCCTGAGGTTCCTAATGCTGAACCAATGCTAAATTATGAATGATCATAACCGCTCTCACCGTTGATATAGCTCTGCTCCTCTACCTTGGTGATGCTCAGCAGTTCCGCCCCCTGCTGTTGGCAGCTGATGCGAGCCTCCTCCCATGAAAGAGTGGCCTGGAAATTAAACTGGTAGCAGTTATCCATGAGTGAGTCTGTGTCCCAGAATGTTTCACAGTCTGCACCTAAAGACAGAGAGACAGACAAAACAGACATGTCCTTACTGAGCCAGACTACTGAAATGCCAGCTGGTGACAGTCATGACAGGTACATCTGAGTCACTTGAATGAGAGAACAGGCCAGGTGTTAGCCAGGAGGAATTATGTAGAGCTATGTCTGGGATTGTCTGGGCACAGGATTCGGTTTTTGCAACCAGTAGTGATGAAGGGTAGACATCTTTCATTTTTTTTCAAAAACAATTATAATGTTGCCTATAAATGAAGGAATGAAATGAATGGATCCTTATATTGATAATAAGGATATTGGATCTAGTACTGTATAAGGATATAGCAGATCATATAAATCCATGAAGTAGAATATACCACAAGAATAGATGTAAAAATTGCAGGGCAATATGCCAAGTTTCTAGAGAAATAGGTCATTTCAGACGTTTCAGTATGCAATTAATTTTATTCTAGTTTGAGATCATTTGTTTCAGTTCAATCTGGCCATTTAAGCAAAGGCCAAAGTCTTCTGTACCAAAGATTTTCCAATGGCAGAAAACTACATTTACTGTAGACTTCAAGCACAGTACACTGTGAGACCCTTTGCTGCAGTAAAAATTTGAATGGTGCAAATGTTTTAAAAGGCTGTACGTCTGTGAAAGGCGATCCCAGCCAAGGTGACTTGGAGCACACGACAGTCGTTCCCATGAACATTCAGAAAGTGGAAATGCCCGAGCCTTGAAAATCGAGGGATAACTTGTGGAAGAGATGCATCTATATGTGGGAATCATTTATGAACACCACTTACACATTATAGGAACTCAGCTGGGAGTTATTGCCACATGCCCCCATATAGTCCTGACCTTTCTCCATTTTGACATGCTTGGGCTATCGGGAGTGTTCCTGGGAGGCCAGTGTTTCAGACGTGAAGCAGGCAGTCTGGTCATGGCTCTGGCATACTGAGAAAACTTTTTATCTTGATAGTATTCAAGTACTAGTGAAACTCTGGGATAAGCGCATTAGTGTAGCAGGGGATTATATAGAGGAATAAAGGAAGTTTTTACACTCGGAACTTTGCTCTATTATTCAGCGCAGCAAAAAGATCTAAAAAATTCAACAGAGCTGTGGTGAAATGTACTGTATAATACTACAAAATGAATACACATCATAAGCAGAATGAACTCACTCTTAACAGGGCAGAATCCCCAGCGTTCATCTTTGCCGTAGTCATGTGTAGTGGCACACCACAAATGCCCGTCCTCTCTCCCCACACTGGTGCAGCTGTGGAACCACTGGCCATCATATAGGAAAGGCAGGTAACACGGCTGCCCATGAGAATTTCCCTGGATGGTGTAGATTTCTGTGAAAAGGGGAGAAATATATAGTCTTCTGACAAAAAAAAAAAAACATCCCTGTGTACGTTAGGGCTACTGAATATTTCATGTCTTCCAGGCTGTAATCTCGTTTCAGTTGCTGAATAGTCATTTAGGAGTAGCCAAATACACATCTTCTGTTGCTGCAACAAGAGCAAGTGGAAATTATTACACGCTTTCAATGTAAACAACCCGGGCAGAATAGGGAAATATATTGTGAAAAAAATACAAACTGCTTTTGTTCAAAGTTCAATAAGGACTTATTTTCCAAAGCTGTGTCTCAAATCACAAATATTATATTATATATTAATGATATATAAATGATGACATATACTGTATGTACTGTATATGTATATATATATAATATATATATATATATATATATATATATTTTTTTTTAGAGAAAATCTTAGATTTATTAATTCTAAGATTTTAATTAATTCTAAATTAATTAATTCTAAATTTTAATTAATTCTAAATTTGGGAAATTTGTAATAGAGTGAATTTCAAGTGAAAAACCTGCCAGAATTGCTATCTGTGCTAATCACACATATGCTACAGATGTAGAACATGGATATTAACCTGGAAAAGCATTGGTGTATTCCATTTACAAACCAGGGGCAGACATAAAAAATTTCACAGTCCCTTCAGACACAGACAGAGGCATACACACACGCCTGCAAAAAACTGCCCAGTGACTCAGACTGGCGGCATCTCCTCCTCAGGTTTAAAAACACTTCAGTTCATTCCATCCGCCTCACCACGAACCAGATGACAGGAATCGCAAGACAGGATGGAGCAAAAAGAATGCTTTTTTTTTTTTTTTCTTGTAGTTTTGTGCCAGTTGATGGAAAACCGAGACATTCAAGGAGAACAACGCAATGAAATGGAGCAGCCCTGAAATCTTGTAACGTCTACAATTAAACAACATTGTCATCTCGAGTCGTCTCAGCAACGGCTCTCAGGCACTTCTTGTTATTTTTTCCATTTTATATGCTTCATGGCTGTAATTTTGACCAAGTGCTGTGGTGAAAGATGCAATTCTGCAAGACTCACAGCTATGATGAAATTGTACCAATTGAAATGCTAAAAGCTCTAAAAGCTCTACATCTTTTAAAATAACAGAATCTGCTCCACATGTCCAAATATATACAAAAGAGGATAAACAGAGAACAATGCATTATATCCTGATGACTCGACTTTCTTAAATTCAGAATCAGTTAAACTAACTGATGTAATAAAATACTACAGTACATGACAGGTTTCCAAAAAACTGCATATAACAAAGTATTTTATTCCTCTTAAAACACTATATGTAGGTTGTTGGTCATACGTCAACAAATTTCTGTCTATTTCAATAAAGGGAGTCTTTAAGTCTTCAAGTGATGAGTCACAACAGAATATCTGAATAGTGCAAACATTTTAAAGAAGGTTGTATGTCCTTGAATGACGATCCTGGCCGTGGTGCCCACTGCAGTCGTTCATCGAAGTGGAAACGCCCGATCCTTGGAAATCGACTGACAACTTGTCGCCAACTTGTAGAAGAGAAGCATTTCCAAGCGATTTTGGGACATTAAAGGAGTTCCTGGGAGGCTTGCCTTTCAAACGTGAAGCAGACAGTCCGATCATGGCATACTGAGAAAATGTTCTAGATGGCATCCAAGCACTAGTGAAACGCCTATATAGGTGCATTAGACTAGCACGGGATTATATAGAGCAGGGGTCTCAAACTCAGTTCCTGGAGGGCCGCAACCCCACAGAGTTTTGTTCCAACCCTGCTCCAACATACATACCATGTAGTTTTCAAATAAGCCTTAATGACTTGTTTAGTTGGATCAGGTGTTTTTAATTATGGTTGGAACAAAACTCTGTGGGGCTGCGGCCCTCCAGGAACTGAGTTTGAGACCCCTGATATAGAGGAATAAAGGTAGATTTTAACTTTGACTTGAAAGCCCTTCATAGTATACCACAGCAATTTGCTAGCTAACAATCAATTTTAATGAAAGATATGACAAGCTATTTATTCATTTTTAGTTATATTCAATGTTATATAACATTCTTGTTCGCTAAATGCAAAAAAACGTTCATCTCAGTTATCCGTAAACTAACTGATTAGTTTTCTCTTATGATGTCCAGAATGGATTTCAGACAACTTGTTGTAAAAACAGTATTTCACCCTGAAATTCACCCTGATGTGCATAATCTGTACAACATATCATGTTCCCCAATTCCCATTTAAAAATGAAGATAACTGATTAATTGGACCAGGGATGTTCATTTTTCTCCACTTGCACACACTTTGCTGCGGGCAAATAAATATATTATTAATTGGATCTCGAAACGGAATTCATTTTAAAAATGCACATAGTGTCTTATATTTGACTTCTGGCGTTGAATATATTAAAAATTTTCACTGTGGAAAAAATGATACAAAAAAATTGTAGCAAAGTTGAATATTTTATGTAAAAGGGGAAAAGAGGCATTTAAAAACACTGTTGAACCATTTATGCAAACACAGATACATGTGGACATATAGTTTGTTAGTTTGCACCCTGAAATTTAGGCAACTGTAACAGTTTTAATGACCCACCCAGAAACTCACAGTGTTTTTATCGGATGGATCTCTTCTTCCAGCAGTTTTAAAACCAGACCAGCTGCCACACACCGGGCTACTCTACTGTGTACAAACACAATACGTTCGCTCAGATGGCTGATTCTCTGGACTTTTCCCAGACTTGCCCTTGGCTACAAATCTGCCAGGATGAAACAGAGCCTGATCTAAAGACTCCCAGATGTGCTCCAGACTTCCATCAGGACAGTATTCACATTCTCGCTGCCATCAATCGTCTTCCGGCCTATAATGAATCAATATCTCCACATTCTGCTTTCACGTTGTTTTCGTATGTGTTATTTATATCTTACTTGCACTCCTCTGCTCAAATTCATTTTGCTGGAGCATTTCAGTCAAAGATGAAAATTTACCCAATTTTCCACTTACGTTAAAATGAAGTTGGTGAGTCAAGATAGGTTTGTACCATGCTTTCTTAGTCCTGCATATGAACTATAGTACTAAAGTAAGAGTAAGAGAAGCACTTAGCTCCAAGTTTAGTACATTATTATTATTATTATTATTCTTATACATAAGTCTTCATACACTGCCTGGCTAAAAAAAAAAAAAGGTTGTTCTCTAATATTTAATTTGACCGACTTTAGCTTTATTTACGACACACAATGTGGTGGCCAGTTCATGTGTGAAAATGATTCCTCATGCTCCCAGAACCACTCTTTCACCATCTGAGTCCTGGAATATTTCTGTGGTGCCATGAGGTAAGAAAAAAAAATCCATTGTTGGGATAACCTGGTCATTCAGTACATTTCATTGCCACATAACTTTCAGATGCATGTACAGTAGGCACTATGCATGATGGGTGCTTCACTTCATGCTCTTCCATTACACTCTTCAGCTCATCAACATAAACTTTTTTTTCCACTGCTCAAAAGCCTTTAAAAGCATTTAACATATCTCTTGATGTTTTTTTTTCATGCTGCAAGATCCTCCAATCATAGTGATTCATGATTTCGTTTTTTTTTTTTTTTTTTCTGAAAGAAACAAATGTTTCTTCTGCAAAAAAATCATCACTATCCTTTGAGGTTTCTATAATATGTTGGAAGGTTCATAACACAATTCCAGTCAGTTCTATGTTTTCATTGCTTGTTGCCGGCCAATAATTTGTCCTTTATAAAATGGCTTTTTCCAGCCAGGCAGTGTACATTAGCTAATTTTAGTGATAAAAATATGGATGTTATTGTGTATTTTGACAAGATTGGCTACAAATTAGATGATGTAAATCGACATCAAGATACTGAAATCTCACTTGGGTCTAACCGTAACTAATACGAGCCAGTTCATTAGCAGGTAACTAGAGGATTATCTATTTGGGTTGGCAGGAGAATTGGCAGAATTACACTTTTGAGCATATTTTTACAATGTGTCCAGGGCCAGAAAACTAACAAGTGAGTCTATCTGGCATTAAATGCCGTAACACAATTAAAGGCAAATGTGATGCTTTAGGCATACTGTTTTTACAATGCTAACCCAGTGACAATAATTGTTGTTACTTTCTAACTATAAGTGCCCTTGAAATTTCGTTTATGTGGCACTGGGCAGAAGTATTGAGCCCCTCTCATATTTTCATATTTTGCTTCCAAAGAACCAGACGTTCTTGTATTTGTAATGCAGTCTCGAATAATCCCTGAAGGACATTTTTGGATCTCATTTTTGGGAAGTTTTTTACCAAAATCCAGTCCAGTCCCTGTACATGGAATGTTTGTTTGTTAAGATAATCAGGCCGATGATTAGTATATTGGTGATGCTAAATACTGAATGGTTAGAACAGACAATAGGGGAAATGAGGTTGCTGCTGAGGTTGTTCCATAAACATGCAATTTAATTGTATACTTTGGAGCGTGATGCTATAAGAAATCCCATTTCTTTAACTTAATCTATGTAATTTCATTTAATATAAAAAAAAAAAAAATCTGGGGTGGCTTAAGACTTTTGCACATTACTGTATACAGTATGTACATCTCTGATCTAGGTAAAATAATTAACTAAAACATGATGTTAAGTTAAGCCGTTATTTATCATAACTACATTACTCCACAGTGAAATGTTTTTCAGGGTAACTGGGGTCAGAGCGCAGGGTCAGCTATGATATAGCACCCCTGGAGCAGATAGAGTTGAGAGCCTTGCTCAAGGGCCCAAGAATGGCAACCTTTTGGAGCTGTGGCACAAAACGCAGACTTTCCAATCAGTAACTCATTTCCTTAGAGTTCTACCTATTGCCTTATCTGTATCTGGCTAAAACCCAGGACTTCTCAACACCCTGAAGAACCCACTCCCACAGTAAAGCAATATGGTGGCAACATCATGTTGTGGGGATGCCAGGAACTTGGAAACTGGTCAGGGTTGAAGGGATTATAGATGAAGCCGAATCCAAGGTAATCATAGGAAACATTTCCAGGCTGCAAAAGACTTGCCTCTGGCGCAATGGTTTACCTTCACCAGCCATAAGCATACTGCCAAAGCTACCTTGGTGTGGCTCAAACCCAAAAATCGAAATCTGTTAGAATGGTTCAATCAAAGTCGACACTTAAATTCATCTGAGAATCCTGTGCCAGGATTTGAAAATTACTGTTTACCAACAGTCTTCATCCAATTTCAAACAGCCTGAGCAATTTTGGGCAAGGAGAGTGGGAAACAATAGTAGTATCCAGATGTGAAAACACATATTACAGAAGACAGAGGTAGTCGTACCACGTAATGAGCCAGCTTTGTTGTTGAATTAACCTGTATTTCATGATAGATTCAAATGAAGGCACATTCAAATGATAGATATATTTTGTTAATCAAATTGCTTTAAAAAAGGTTAAAAAAAAAAGTGGTTAAGGAGGGCACTGTACTTATTATCTCATAAAAAATTTCAATTTAATCTAATAGGTCGGTCTCATAGGTACCCAAGCAGGAGCTGAGTACAGGATGTCTTACCACGGTATGTTTTGGCACAGAGGTCCATCTCGCCATCATAAAGTCTCCACCGTGTGCTTCCGGCAGGTGGCGAGACCCGAGCAGTCGAGACGTTGCGTTCATCTCTAGGTGGGTTCGGATTGGGCAAGTAGGTGCTGAGATCATCCAGGAACTTGCTGCAGCTCCATGACCACCGGACCTGAGCTGGTTCTCGGTCACACCGGTACACGCTGAGCCGAGGCGAGACACTCGAGGCACTCCCGTTTCCAACTCTGACACCCAGGCAGAGGGAGGAGCCTAGGTTGAAGAGGCGATTCCGGGTCACCCACTTCCAGAGCTGAGCATCACCGTCACAGGATGTTGTGAGGTACAGAGCGTGGTCTCGTACGGCCAAACAGCCTCGCACCCCCTCGTGGAAAAAGGCAAACGTGTCGGAGTCAGAATTATGTGCTGAGAAGGGAGACAGGAAAAGGATGCATTAACTAATGCACTAGAAAATCCATAGAAAAAAATCATTATTCAGAAACAAGGGGATCAGTAGGCACATTAATGGACAGTGGCCCATGGACAATCAATACAAACTAAAACCTAGCAAATCACTCACTCACTGTCTGTATAGCTTTAATCTGTATACAGGGTCACATGAGAGACCTGGACGGGGTTCCAATCCACTGCAGGGCACACACACATACACACTCACTCACATGCTAATTCATGCATTACAGGAAATTTGTAGCCTAATGTAACATGTTGGACTGTGGGAGGAAACCAGAGTGAGCTTAAACAGTGTTACGCCTGATCCTGTGGTCGCCAAGAGACGCATCGTCTATGAGAAATGTACACACAATCGTCCACATACACCACTTGCACATTACAGGAACTGAGCCAGGATTTATTGCCGCATCCCCCATACAGTCCTGATCTCACTCCGAACCATTAAAGAGTTGCTAGGAGGCCAGCATTTCCGACATGAAACAGGCAGTCTGATCATGATTCTGGCGAACTGAGACTTTCTACCTCAATGATATCCAAGCACTAGTGACCTGCTGGGTTAAGTGCGTTAGTGTTGCAGGGGATTATTCAGAGAAATAAAAGTAGTTTTTACTTTCATGACTTGTGTTCTGTTATTCTGCATAATCAAAAGTCCCGGTTTCACTCAACCTCTCCAATAATCATTTCATTTGCATATAAAAGTCTGTATTTTCCTTCACCAGCAGCTTAAATCTATGAAAAGGCAACTAGTAACAAGCCACAAAGAAGACAAAGGGAGAAGGAGGCAAGAGCAAAAAAAAAAAAAAAAGGAAAGGAAAGGGAGGTAGTAGTGGAAATTTGCATATCTTGAGCTGCACTGAGCGTAGAGAAAAAAATTAATGATGTGAGCCAAACCCAACAGTCTCTCCAACAACTAGTGTATTTTTTTCTCATTCCTCCATCTTACTTTATTTTCCTTTTTTTTCCTATTTCCTTCTAAGAATATCACACACAGGGTAGACAGAAAATAAAAGCAAGTCAAAGACAGTGCAATATATATATACTGTATATATATATATATATATATATACATAAAAAAATATATAAAAGAAAAATAATGCTGATTGAAAAAAGGGCAAAAATGTTAAAAGAGAGCCAGAGAAGCAACAAAAATACAGCTGTTATTTCTAAAAATTATAATATAATTATTATAAAAAAATGCGAATGACCAGCAAAAATAGGGGATGGAGTCAGGGGCACAAACCCAAAACCAAACAGTTACTTACCCCAGACAGCGAGAGAGAGCGAGAGACAGAGAGAAAAAAGAGGATAGGAGACAGAGGGACTGTTGTATTGTACATAAAAATATCTTAAAATACAAAAGATAAGAATAGTAGTGGTTGGAATAGATTCTTCAATGCCCTGCTTTAACACAAAGACAGTTCGACAGTAGTCATGTCATGATCTACGTGCTGAGCTCAGTTTTGGGGTAATGAATAGAGCATTAGTCAATACCTACAATGAATTATTCAGCAACTACAGTCAAACTAAGAGCACACAGTAAGAGTTTGGTGAGTAGCTCTTACATATGAAAAGCTTTTCACAACCAAACTCTCAAATCCACTGTTGTGAAAACAGTCGGCTATCATTTAGTTTGAGCCACATACAACAAAAGCCTTTTATTAAATACTTGTTTCAGTTGGTAATTTGGTTTCTGTATGTTCTATTGTATGTTGCCCTGTATAACAGCAGGAAAAATCCTTCCAGAAGGTTCCACATGATTAAATGTAAACGTCAATATGTGTAAAACTACGATATGCCATTGTTTAATAAAGAAAAAGTGGTTAACTACGGCAAATTGCTGTGAAATTACTGAAGTGCACTACAGGGGTGCTTTCATAGGGAAATAATAAACTTCATGATGGTATCAGAAACCAGAAACCTCGCTTTACTTCACATAATGCCACTTTTATAAAACGCCATGTCATGTTTTAATACTTGAATACGAGGAGCGTTCAAGTCAAACTGGGATAACACAGTTATGAGAGCAGAAAAGATCAGCCATAAGCTTATGACCCCCTGCCTAATATTGAGTACTGTAGGTCCCCCTTTTACCACCATAACAGTGATGCGCTGTGTGTTCCGACACCTTTCTATCACAACCAACATTACACTTTTTTTTTTATCTACACAAGCGATTCTACTGGATTGGACTTCACAGGCCAGCTTTCCCTTGTGCACCAGTAATCCCTGTCCGCCCATGACCCTGTCGTCAGTTCACTTTTTTTCCTTCCTTGGATCATTTTAGTATGTCCTGACCATCGCAGACCAGGAACATCCCACAAAAGCTGCAGTTTTGGAGTTGCTCTAACCCAGTTCTCTAGCCATCACAATTTGGACTTTGTCAAAGTCACTGGGAAGTTCCCAGCCTGCAGTGGTCAAGACATACCAAAGGTGATCCAAGCAAGGAAAACCGGTGAACTGGCAACAGGGTCATGGGTGGCCAAGGCTCACTGATGCACTTTGGGAATGAAGGGCGGCCTGTGTAGACCAATTCAGTAGAACAGCTACTGTAGCTCAAATTGAGGAGAAGGTTAATGCTGGTTCCAGTAGAACACTGTTTTGGTGGCAAAAGGTGGAACCTACTCAATTGTAGGTGGGTGGCTGATCAGTGTGTAATCACCTTCTACCCTAATGCACTTATCCCAGTTTCACCCATGCTTGGTTACCATCTATGTAGAAATTTTTCTCATTATGCCGGAGCCATGATCAAACTAAGTTGCTGCAATATCCAAGTGTTTGTGAATGATTGAGTGTACAGTTCCCACAGACAGTCTCAAGTAAAAAAGGTATATATCATTAACATATTCCTTTAACAACTGACATCTCCATTATTAATACCACTTATCCTGTTTAGGGTTATTGGGGGGCTGGAGCGGGGTACACGATGAATGCTCAATACAATCACACACAAAATTATGGGCAAATGCCAATCTGCCTACTGTGCATGTTTTTGATTAGTTTCCAGGAGGCAGTCTGGTTTCAGGGGTGAACATACAATCTCCATGTACACAGACCAGAGGTGAGATGTGAAGTCCCAATGCTGAAGGTTCACGATGATAATGCTAACCGCTAAGCCAACAATGTGGCTTTTTAACCACAGATGTGATATTAAGGATGAGTTCTGTTGTGTGAATGCGGGTTTTTGGCAGGCAGCTGCTCTCCCATTTCATCTACTGTGATACTTTTGGTTAAACAGATTGCTTGGTTGGAATTAATTGTCATATAACCAGTGGAAATACTGACGCATAACTAAACATACCAACCCACACACACCTACAAAGAGACAGTTTAACCAGAAAAACATGATAAAAACATGATATTGTGAGTAATTAAGTCATAATTCCCAAAATATTGCAGGTATTATTACTGCTTTATAGCACTACCCATAGTTTCTCTCAGAAAAAAAATAAGCTTAACAGATGTTTAAAAAAAATCACTTGTTTAATTTTTCCATCTCTTCCATGTATTTTTGAAAACATTTTAAAACCTGTTTCTAAAACTGCAACAATTTACTGAGCTTAAAAAATGTGTCTCTATTGTCTTGGGTAGCAAACCAGGTGTAAATTATTGTGTAATAAAATGTGCATTTTTCTATATTTTTGCCTCAACGCCCACACGTACCTTCAAACACTTCATCATAATGAGCTACACCCGCAGCTGCTACTGATGATTATTATAGAACTGTAAATGTCTAAACACCCACAAAGTGGAAACAGAGACAGAGTGATGAGGACAGCCAAAAAGACAACCCACAGCTTGCTACCAATATCTCCAGTCTTGTTCAGAAAACTGTATATAAATCGTCTAGTCAGGCTGTGGTCTTTTCACCCTAAAGCACACAATGGCCCGAGTGAACCACTATATGATTGATGTGCGTAAACACCAAAATGTTGGGTCGCGCTTGTTCGTATGTGGATACTAATCTGATATATTTAGTACACTTCTTTTCCTACTTTCCATTGTTGCATTTGTTGACTTTGAGCAAAAGCCAGTATCTAATCATTACGCTGCTGTAAACGTGGTCTAACTACTGTACTGTAGGACAATGAGCTGGCATAAGCAAGCCCCTGGAAAGTCCTGCACTCCGTTACAAACTTGAAGTATATATCTACTTTTCCTAAGAAGATCTAGGAAGACTCTCACTCTGGATTCTTTCTATTTGGTTTCACTCCACTTTTGTCCGGGAACTTAATTTCATCAACTTAAAGTTGTTAACGTCAACGCTTAATTGCGTCACGGTGAATTGAACTTCATATTTATAATGACACTCAGCAGTCTTGCAAAGTTCACAAAGGATTTTTTTTTTCTTATATTGTAGACTCTCAGCTATTATACACAGATGGATAAAAGGGTGAAAGCCTTTTTTTGGTGACTTGCTTCAAAACATCCTAATTCTTTCATGCTGAATCAGGGTTGTTCCAACATGGCCCGGATGAAACTGGCATTCCAAAAGAAATGGGAATGATTATATGATTAGATCATGGTGCAAAAATCTACAGATGTTTCTTTGCACTGAGAAGATTATTGCCCCACAACCGGCGTGCATGAAACAAAGCTGTGATGTTGCATTTTTATACATAATTAAAACATGAACAAGAACACTGCAGATCAACTTATACCGTGACACTGTTGAATTATAAATCTGAAAGGCTAAATGGTGTTCGTTTCATTTTAAAGTTAGTTTTAAATGAATGCATTTGTTGAAATACTACATCTGTATATAATAACAATGTAAAGTTAGACTTTTATGATGGTTGCTCAACATAAAATGATTAAAAATGGATAGTATTGAAGTAAAAATTTGGAACAGTAAAAACTAAAGTTACATCGTTTTACGATTTGGAACATGGGAAAATCCAGAGGATGGAGAAGTTTGCAGTTTCTCAGCAACATGGCGTGTTCTTTTGTCTTCTTTACTTAAACGAGTGAAAAAAAGAAAGGATGGTGAAGCAAATGTTTATAGATACTATGACACAAGTTCTAACACTTACAGACATTCCGCGACATTAACCGTCTGAGACCTGGACTCTACTGTTGTGTACCTTACATTTTCTCTCAAGCGTTTCTCTACTATGAATTTAATTCATGTATTAAACAAAAAGAAGTCTGTCAAAGGTCCCTGTTTTGCAACCAAAGCAGCAATGTACTGTGTGTTCTGTCACCTTTTCAACAATTTGAACTACTGTACAGTAGCTCTTCTATTGGATCGGACTACAGGGGCCAACCATGACTCCCCATGCGCATCAATCCGTGGCCATCCATGACCCTGTCACCAAGTCACTGGTTTTCCTTCCTTGGATCACTTTTGGTATTTCGTGGCCATTGCAGTTCAGAAACCCAACACATCACCCCTCATAATTTGGTCACTGCAGCTACAGTCACAACATCTGGCACCTACAATGGCACCTGGAATTGGGTGGAATTTATTAGGCAGATTTTAACCCTGACGTTGATGTATTGGAAGCAGAAAAAAATGGGCAAGCATAAGGATTTGAGCGACTTTAGCATGGGCCATATTGTAATTGCTAGATGACTAGATCAGAGCAACTCCAAAAGCTAGTAGCTATTGTGGGATGTTCCCAGTCTGCAGTGGTGACAAAGTGGTTTGGTAGATACTGAAATTTTATGATAGAATTGAGGTTCTCATAGAAAGGTATCAGAACACACTTAATATTAGGTGGGTGGTGATGTTATGGCCGATCATTTGACCGATACTCAAATAGTCCCTTTTTGGGTGCTTTGGATTATACAGTATATATTCTTGATTCATTAAGCTCCATTTTGATGTTAAGGTTATTGCTGTATAATGGTCAGTTGCTGAGATATGGCAGGTGTTTACGAGCAAGTTTAATACGGCAAGTTTGTTTAAGACAAATGAAAAAAAGATCATAAAAATCCTATTTAAAAGAGGATTCCATGATGTGGTAAGAAAGAGGGAACTCTCAGCTTAATTTTGACAACAGGATTTCCCTGTTACGCCTAAAATGACTTTAGCAGCAACGCAGTTTTAGCAAAAATGTAATGTTGGAAGGTGTTCAGTAAAGTGCTTTAAACAATGAAAGAAGCGATTATTAACTTTTCTCATATTTTTCATCTTATCCGCATTTTTTTCTTATTTTGTTCATACCCATTCATTTTTCAATATTTCTTATTTTTGCTCATCTCTTGGGTAAGAGAAAATTTGTAGTGTGTTTGAGAGCACTCTTGCCATGATTGGCATAAACATTCCATAAATTGTTGGTATAATGCACTCAAAATAATTTTAAAATTGAGAAAAATCCAATATTTACATAATTAAATTTAGATTATTATATATATTTAGAGGAATTAATGACTGGATCATTTAATTTGTGAGCTAAAGAGATACTATTGGTCAATTGATGCCAATTAAGGCTATATAAAAACCCCTTCATGCTTGGAGGCGTTCTGCTTCAGAACAGTTTAAAGGCAGCAGTTAGAAAACGAACAAATTTAATGAGACTGATGAATGGATGCTGAGCTGTTTCAGATTGCCATGAGCACTTTGAAACACAATTATGAAAACTATCCAGTTCAAGTGGTTCAACTCAGTTTTATAAAACTCTAACACTGGTGATGGAGGTTCTGCACTTACTCCATGTGCAATCAAACCATTAAAAAAATCTTTAACTGTGCATCAATTGGCTGACACAGCATTTTTAAACTCCCAGATCTTTTTTTGATGCAAGTTTCACTACCGCTATAGCTCTTCTTGTTACTACGTTTCTTTGGTGGCATCTTTCAATATGCACCTGCCATTTCCACGGGTTTGTTTTGATTTTTTTTCATTTCTCTCCTTTTTTAAATACTGTATGCCTGGAGTCTAGCCTTTCCTATACATGTATAGCTGACTTGGAGTAAGGGAGGGTTGGGGTGGGTGTTAAAGGGTTTTATAAGGAGGCTATAAAATGTATATTGAAACATTACATGTTTACCCTGTTATATCCCTGTTTAAAATCAATAAATATATTGTTGAAGAAGAATATGCACCTGCCATTACCTTGTGTTTAGGGGCGTCGTCTTTATGGTAATTACATACTACTCCTATATTAATCCTATGCACCTCCAATTTAAGATTCATCATTCAGCTCATCTGGGTAAGAGCAGATCGGGGTGCTTGAGACATTTGGTGCATCTGGCATTGACTTCTATAATTTTTTTCTCTTAACGGAAAATTATAAGGAATATTTAGGAGAAATGCGAGCAAATGTTGCTCCAAGTGACACAATGTTTAGAATTATATTTTCTCAACTCAGGAAGATAAGATGTTTATCAACCAATTTTTGTCAAACATTTTATTCAACCTAATGCTCATTATTGACTACAGCAAAAAACTGTGATGCTTAATAACTGACTTCATATGACGGGTCACATATAGACAACAGGTAGTTACTGTATGTTATCATGTTAGGGTCTTTAGAGTGATACCAGTAACATCATTGACGCATACCACAACATCATTGACTATTTTGCTATTACATTGATTTATTTGACCTGTTACCTTTTAATTATTACTTTAAAAATCACTATATCCTGAACTTCAGGCTTCATTTTAGACAAACTTGCAACTTTTATTTTTTAGCATCAGGAAACGATAAATGAAATGGTTAAAGCTGAGATATAGCATTGATATGGAATGTATGTCTGGATGCGTGTAAATATCTTTGGAGTTTAAAGCCTTAACTCAGGTATTTTAAAGACACTCCACGAACCATAAGGCTTCTTGTAACAGTTACCAGCTTTACATTTTTTCTGCTACGTTGGCCCCTACAGCATGCTGACTGAAAGTTCCTGACCCACGACCCATTGCAGCTGGGGTACATGGCCGTATGACTTTCCTCTGAGAGAGACTGGTTACACAATACTGTTTTTGACTTCGATGGCGCCTGAGCGTGTGGGCGAAACTACAGCCGGTGTGAAGTCACTGGCTAGGAGAGAGCCTGCCGATCCGTTCTAATTTCATTGTAAACAGACATCAGAAAATACTGACATTTAAGGTTGTGCTACATTTGAACATGAAGTGAAAACTAGCCTGCAGAAGGTGTTAAGATTTACTACCACATCACCAACAACTGTTAAGTCGGCCCACAGCTTCTTACTTTGTCCTTTAGACATAACACAACCTCTATCTTGGTTCATAGACAGATTGGTATGCTTTAAACAAGGATTGCTGTTTTGCATTAGAAAAAAAAAAAATCATTGTTAAAACAATGATGCACTGTTTTGCACTGCACTTTTTTTTTTTTTTAATCTGAAAGCCTTCACCTTCATTTCATGCACTTTCCTAAAGTTAAAGCAAAAGAAACCAGCTGAAGGATGCAGAATATACTAGTAAACATTTGTATAATTCAATTTTCTGACTAATTTACTCAAATCTTAACCTGCTTTGTTGCGTCTCGCTGGTCCTTGCCCAGTCGGATATCGAGAGCAAAAAGACTGCAACTTGGACTCACTGTCTTGTACATGCACCTTATCACTTTATTCTAGGACATTGCTCAGACAAGTTTGCTCATAGCTCAAATCAAACATTTTTGTTCATATCTGATTTGAAGAAGAAAGATTGCCTTCATAAAACTGTTTGGACTAGATTCAAGCCACATGTATCCCTGGTCTCACTGAAATAAGGTTAACAGAAGATTTCTAGACATGAGATTTATTACATAGTTACGACAGATCAAAAGAGATTGCATTTGAATTGACCCGCCCAAATTTTATTTGATCGGAAATGTGCGACAGGAATTGAAAAAAAATTAGCAAACCTCAGCTAATCATAACAAAATGACGGCTCCTTTTCAGAACTTTCTTTGCTGTCAAGCTATCAAGGCATCAGTCTGGTATGTTGCATCATGCATTTACAAGTTCAAAAGTTAGAAAACATCTATTTTAAATGAATATCTGAGTAATAAAGAAACCTGAAGGACAAGTCACTGTTTCATGGTAGTGAGGAAAGTAAACATGAGTGTTGCACAATTTCAAAAATGAAATATGTCAATATTATACATGCTATAAATGTTGTGACGTTAATACCAGTAATCAATCCACTTTAAGAAGATATGATAAGTTCAGGTATTTTCAAGTTTGTCAATTGCCAATAGGTCTTGGTCATCTTCCTCCGGCCTACTGAGCTAAACTGGGTAAACTGGGTATGTAGTAAACAGTTAACTCTTTCTTTCTGGGGAAACGTAACTAGAACTTTAAAAAGCCCCAGATTGCCTAGATTGTACTTGCGTTCCTGGTGACAACCAGAAAAATTTATAGCAACCAACATCTATGGTAATGTGCTTTTATGCACCTCAACTTTGATTTAAGACATTAAATGTATGCATTAACCTTGTAAACAGGATCTCCAAATTGGGGAAATGAACAATTCGACAGACTTTTGTTGGTTTAAGCATAAATGTTTCGAAACTGAAAAACGACCTCATGTCTGATGAGCAATAAACACTATAAGCAGGGGCTGTCAAATTTCTGTAATTTTCTTTGAGTGGCCGTATAATAATATATGTACGATAATGCTGAAGACTGTCTAGATTAAAAAAAAAAACTTTTTGTTAAACAATTAATTCGAATAAATATTATAACAACTACTGTATATGAGATCCAAAAGAAATCTTCTTTGAAGGAATCCTGCAAACAAACATTTGTTGCATATGTGTGAAGATCAGCAGCTCATTGTAGGCGTGTAAACTCTGTCTTCCATTAAACTGTGGGCTTCCCATGTTGGGCTGCAGACCTACCAGCTGAAGGTTTTATTATGACAGATGTGTGGAATTTGGGGCACAGAGAGCTGAGAAAATAGAGAAGAGTAAGAAAGAATAAAGAGCAGTGAGGACGAGAGGGTAGTGAAAAAAGTCACGGTTTTACGTACTGTAGATGGACATTTTGTTCTGTAAACACCGAAAGTGACACACAGGAAATTCCGGCTGCTGTTTGTTTCTCCAGTGAACAGACGCTGATCGAGGAAGAGCTCTGTCCGTAATGCGTGTGCGAGTGAATAGGGCTAATGCGAGCACTGATGTGGGCAGCTTCTGGATGAGAACATGGCCTCAGGTCACCATTTCCACTGACCAAAAGTTCATAGCATCCAAATACAACAACAGCTCTTGCTGTCCTCAGACTTCACTTGCTCATAAAGCTTGTAACCAAGACCTGATGCTTGTGCCAATTCATGATATTTCACTGAAGTCATTTCTTAATAATTTTTTGGGTAGGAAACTGTGTGTCAGACCATGAGTCACCTTATTTCTCACAAAAAAAGTTTTTTAAGTTATCCTACATTAAGAAAATTCCTAAAGATATTAATATTAACCCAAGATGAGGTTGGAAGATTGTTGGAAGCCCAACAATTCAGGTGATTAAATACATCGAACACCTACTACTGACTATTTGCTCACCTACGGTAGCTTCTGACCATGATATTATATAGGAGATATGGGGCAGAATAATGTGCCGCAATGTATGGGGCAGAATAATGTTGGGGAGGGACGTTAGCCTTGATAGTCCATACAATCCTACCACTCATGCTCATTACTACACATTCTGCATTCTGTATCAATTTTTAAAGGTCAGATTTAGATTCATAAGGCAAATTGTTTAACATGTAACATTGTATGAAAATACTAAATCGAAAGCGGTTTCTTCCATGTTTTTGAAAGGAATCATCTGTTCACACAAACATCTGAAACCACCCAAATCCCTAAATAATATTATATTGCATATAATGGCTTACACTCTTATACTCAAACAGGTTCCCCAGTGGTTCTTTGGCTACTTACATTGGCTGAGAGATATGAACCAGAGAGCACATCAGGTTTCTAGATTTTTTTGTGCATGCAATACGTGCCTGACATGTAGATACATGACATGAGCTCCAACTGACCACAGACATCCATGAAAGCACGCACAGTTACAGGGAGCACCAAGCTTCATAAGTCAGTGTGCCAAAAGACACGGTCCTGTGTACATTAGGTGCTGTGCAACTGGGGCTATTCTGACAATGTGCATTACCATTTCTGCTATTTCATAATGGACAGCAAGTTAAAACAAAGAGCGAACATGAAATTCTGTGTGAAACTGGGGAAATCTGCCACGGAGACGTTTGACATGATTCTGCAACTTTGCGCTGATGCTGCAAGGGGTTTTAAGGGGTTTTAAGTGGCACACACACATCAAGAATGGAAGAACATTACCGGAAGACGACAAGAGATAAAGAAGACCTTCATCAGGCTCAAGCACCTAAAATGTCCAAACCATTCAGCAACTTGTGCATGATGATTGTCAAAGAACAATCCACAACATTTTTGCCATTGTCTGTGTGTCTTACGGAAAAGTCCAGGTGATCCTTACGTGTTGCTGCCAAGTTCGCCTCCAGGCTGCTGACCCAGGAGCAGAAGGAACATTGCATCGAAGTCTGCCATGAACTCCGTCAGCATGCTGTGGATGACCCGTCCTTCATGTTGAGGATCATTTTCGGTGACAAAACTTAGGTGTATGGGTACAACCCGGAGACAAATGAACAGTCTTCACAATGGAAAAACCCATCATCTCCATGTTGGGAAAAGGGGAGGCATTCAAGTGCATGCTCGTCATCTTTTTCGAAATTTGTGGCATTGAGCATTGAGAATTCTTTTTCAGTAGCAAATTCTACTGCCAAAGTTTGTTAACAAAGCTAATCTCAAAACTTTTTGATATCACCTTGTATAATCACCTGTGACATTAATGCACTTATCCCAGCATTTCACTAGTTTGCTTGGATACCATCAAGGTAGAACGTTTTCTCAGTACTCCGGGGCAATGATAGGACTACCTGTTTGGTGTTTGAAAAGCTGGCCTCCCAGGAACTCCTTTAACAGTCCGAACATGGGGAAATGGCTTGAAGCAAGGTCAGGATTATATGATGGACTTGGCAATAACTCACAGCCAAGTTCCTGTAATAAGGAAGTGGTGTCGACACAGTTTCCACAGACAGATGCGTCTGTTCCACATAGTGGCAACAAGTTATCTGTCCCAATGTTGATGGGAACACCTACAGGGGACGAGCCAATTCTGCCAAAATCGTCATTCACAGATGTACAGCCTTCTTTGAAACATTCAATATGTTTTACTGAGGCTAAGAGTCTCATCACTGTACTGAAGCTTTCTGTAAATGTCAATCGGTTTCCATGCCTTCATTCGGGAGAACTTTCAGTCCCGGGTTGACTTGTATATAGTTTGAATAGTTTGAATGCCTTAAGTCTAGAAAGTCCATTTCCAATATAAATTTGTCTGTCTTTTATTGCAATCTAAAGTTTGTAGATTTAAGAGTTAAAACTTCTCAAATAATTTACAAAACAAAAAGAAGCTACTTCCTAGTCACATACATTTAATGTTCTCAGGAAGAGAGGGGAGTTATAACTCTCTTATAATAAGATAGAGAGAGAAAAAAACACACTGTGTTCACAGTACTCTGAAGAGTATGTGTGTTTCAATTTGTTGGGTAAATTTCTGCAAACCTTTTGAGAGGTAAGGATATGAGGAATGTAGTTTGGAATTGCTTTGAATGATCTTGTTCCTGGATGGGCATCTGCACGATGACTATGCATGTGTGAATAATATGCATTAGCGATATAGATAAAGGATTACAGAATAATGATAGGATTAGAGAAGTGAATGTGTTAGCAAATTAGATGCTTAAGTCTATAGTGATCATACAATGGCATGAACTCAGCTAACAAGGCTTTTGCAGATTAATAACTTGTATGCACTAGATAATGATTTGTATGCACATGATAAATTGATGTGTGCACAAGATAACATGCTCCTACAAATAAGTGGCATGCACAAGACAATAACCTGTGCACAAAATATAACAAGTGCTCACAAAATAATAGCTTGTTCGAACAAGATAATGACTTGTGTGCACAAGATAATGACCTGTATGCACAAGAGAAATAACTTGTGTGCATTTAATTATTACCTGTGTCCTGAAGCTAATACCTTGTACACACTAGAGGATAGGGATGGGAATCACATAATATTAGCAAAATAACTAGGTGTTGATTCATTTTGGTACTGTAGCCTAATTCAGCAACCATGTTCAAAAGTTAGTACCCCCTAAGTTATTTGTGAAGAAAAGAAATTCACTGTGGGATAAATAAAGGTATATCTTATCTTTTCTTATCTAAACAAAATAATAGAAATCATCTGATCGTAACAATCGATCAGACAAACAAGTGTGCCATTATTTATTTACTGAAAAATTCACTGAAGAATCGCGATACATCATTGAAGCTTTACAAGATAAGTTGTTCCAAACAGATAATGATTATATGCACAAGATAAATAACTTGATCCCACAAGATTACAACTTGTTTCAAGTTTTTTATCATCATTTTATAATTTTTCCCCTCACACCCTTTGGGACATTTTGGGCTTTGTAAATTCTAATGTAAAAACATTTGGTCACAATAGATGATAACAGATATAACAGATGTTATTTTAATAACATCTGGTATATCTGTTATCTCCAGGAGATGCTTAAACTCTGAGCATCAGGTGATAAGAAACAGGACAGAATGACGATTATTTGTTGTCTGAAGTAGGTTATTTACCAGAAAGTATAGGAATAGCAAGTCAAAGCTGTAATATGAACACGAGCTCTCTGAGTGACTGGAAACCATCACAGACCTTCACACAGCCGGAAGTTTAAGTCATACTGCTTATGAGAAAAAGGTGCATGCGCAAACTAAATGATGCTTTTGACACTGAAATCAAACACCAACAACAGTGAGTGAGAGTGTGTGTGTGTGTGTGTGTGTGTGCGTGCGTGTGTGTGTGTGTGTGTGTGTGTGCGTGCGTGTGTGCGTGTGTGTGTGTGTGTGTGTGTGTGTGTGTGTGTGCATCTTTTACTCTCACTCGCTCTTCGTCTCTGCCGCTTTATCCTGTATACAGTGTTGTGGGGGCATGAAGCCTATCCCAGGAGACTTAGGTCATGAGACAATCCATCGCAGGACAAAAAAAAAAACACACATACACACACACACACACACACACACTATGGGCAATTTGGGAACATCAGTTAGCCTGATCTGCATGTCTTCGGAGCGTGGGAGGAAACCAGATTACCCGAAGGAAGCCCACCATGGACGGGGAGAACATGCAAAGGCCACGCACACAGAATCGAACCCGGGCCCTGGAGGTGCAAGGCCACAGTTCTAACTAGTCCAGTCCAGTCTAGTTCCAGTCCAGCTTAAACTAACCCAGGTCTACAACCTCCTACAAGACAAAGCCTACTACACATACCTAGTTATTTTGGCACTGGTCACTTATTGGAGTCACACTATGAGGTGTCGGATGCAGTTTAAACCCTATAAAGAGAGAAGTCCCCTCCCCCTGTATCCCCCTTCCTGCCACATCTGGTTCCACTCAAACTTTTGGACTTTTAGTGGCATTCCTGAGCATCGGTAAAGCCAGATACAACTTAACCCTACTGTCTTTAAAGCTTAGATCGGTAAAACATCACAAGTTAGCAGTGCAATGCATTAATATAGTAATAAGGACGAAAACCAACCAAGCGTGCTTGCTGATTGCTTTAAAACAACAGTTTCTCACCTGTAAGCACAATCTTCGGTTTCAGGCATAAAAGCAATAAATATAAAGTGCATTTGAAAAAGTGGAGCGCATCCCTGCGCGCGCTTCCCGCCGTCTCCTGACCACGCATGCCCGCTGTTAGCGCGGAAAATCAACCAGAAGTAAGAGAAGTTTCCTTGCGCAGAGCCGGAGAAGTGGACCGAGATGTGTGTGAATGCGTGTTAGGTTTGGAGTGCAGTTTGAGCTCGGGCTGAATGAGACTGAACCGCTGTGCCGCTACCAGGGTTGCCAGATTCTCGCCCGATCCCCAAGCGAGCACGGTCCAGGTTATATTCTAAAGCACGCCTCAGTGTAACTGGGACAAGTGTCACCATCTTATCACTTTATAATCAGTAACATTCATTCATGCATTTATTCATTAACTGTCAGTAACCATTTTATCGGACAAGTTGGGAGAATTCACACTTAGGAAACCAGCATGCACTCTCACTCTTTCATTATCTATACTACTGTTCATATGCCTATCTCGGAGGATTGAGGCACACACACACACGCACACACACACACACACACACACACGCACAGCCAAATACGTACAAACACTCACACAATACAGATAATTTGGGAAATACTCTCAATTATCATTGTCTATACTGGGGGGGGGGGGGGGGGGGGGGGGGGGGGGGGGGGGTCTGCACACAGACCCCATGCAAGACAGGAATCGAACCTGGACTCTGGAGGTGCACAGCGACAGTACTAACCACTAAGCCATTATGCTGTCTTTTGAAAATACCAATTAGCCTAACCTGCATGCCTTTGGACTGTGTGAGGAAACCCACCAAACAAAGGGAGAACATGCTAAACTAGAGGTGGGAATCTAACACCAGGAGGTGCAAGGCCGAAATGCTATCCACAACACCACTGTGCAAACCTCCCATGCACACACATATACTTATTAAGGGCAATTTAGAGGACCCAATGTACCAACCTACATAATTTTTCTTGGACAGTGGGAGGAAACCAGGGAATCCAGAGGACACCTACAACTTTCACAACACCACACAATAGTAACCCAAGCTCAGGATTGCCTTAGGGAGCCTAGAGCTGGACCAGAGAACTAAAAGCAATGAAAACAAATCATCTTTTTGCGTATTCTCACTGCCAATCTTATCAATATGAAATTATGTGGATACCCAACCTGTTATTTATAGTGTTTACATTTGCTAATAATCATTGCTAATAATTGTGCAATAGCACAGTACCACAGCATGCATTTCTTAGTTGAGTTTCTTAGTCATCCAGATGAGGTTGTCTAGAAGTTGAATCATGTCAACTGTACTTCTTCTTAGTTCAGTAGAAACATTACAATACTCATCCAAGTAGCTTCTTCAGTCTAGGGAAAGTTGGAAAATTTCTTGTATTTAAGTCCTCCAAGGTCAAAGGTCTCATATCTGAAACGGCTTTTGACGTGATGTGTACCTCAGAAGAAATTGCATACCAGGATCCAAGCTTTCAAAATGTCCAGTGATCTTAGGTTTTCCACCATCAGTAGGAAAATATATTTTCTTTAGGCATCATGAATTGCTACACAATACTTTTCTTTTTTACTTAAAGGATCTCAAAAATGTTTTTGAAGTGTATTTACTCAATATTGTGCAAATAAACCACTTTCCAGTGTATCATCCTTCGCATAAAACTAAAGTCACCATGGCCGTTGATGCACTCATAAAATAAGGTGTTATCACTCACTCATCATCTATACCGCTTAATCCTGTATTCAGGGTCACGGGGGCCTGGAGCCTATCCCAGGAGACTTAGGGCACATGGCAGGGTACAGCTTGGACAGGGTTCCAATCCATCGCAGGACACACACACATACACTCACTCATTCACACACTACGGGCAATTTGGAAATGCCAATTAGCCTAACATACATGTCTTTGGACTGTGGGAGGAAACCGGAGTACCCGGTGTTATGCATCAAAGAAATAGACTTTTCATAGTTGTTAGTTTAAACACCTATACAAGGTCCAGAAGATGTATTGATTGTTTCACACAGGTCTTATGATTAACTCCTAAAAGTTTATCATAATAACCTAAAAGGAACCAATTAAAAATGTATATTTATGTATTATTTGAACCTGGCATCGGTTGCTAAGTGATTAAGGTGTTGGACTACTGATTCAAAGATCCGAGGTTCTAACCCAACCACCCTCTTGGGCCCCTGAGGAAGGCCCTAAACGCTAAATTCCTCAGATATTATAATGAGATAATATATACTGTACTGTATAATCATGTCGCTCTGGATACGTTTCGTAAATATAAGCTGCCGCTAGGGGTGCTACACTGAAAAGTGGTCAATTCTAAACCTTTTTACAGAAAGGATAAAAGATCAATCTGGCAACAACGCGCGCTAATCTGTTAGCCTCCACACACGCGCTCTCACCCGAGCCGAGTGCAGCGCGCAAATAGAGAAACAAACTCAACAACCTGGATGTCGTTTTAAAAGTAAAAATAAATTATTTAAACGTTTAAACAAACCTGCTCATTAAGTTACAAGGATTGTCCCCAAAAAATATATGAAGTTCGGGACTGTTTGTCTATGTATGTTAGGACAGGAGCCCGTTTTCAGCACACTGATGGACATTAGGAATCATTTGATTGATTCGATTCGTTAAGTGAACCGAGTGGCAAAGCTGATGAGGCAAGGCTGCTTTGAGTGTGTAAAGCTGTGCTGCATTCCCAGCACAGAGCAGCTGCAGCCTGCTATCTAGCCAACACTGCCCACGTCACCAACACAGAGTGAACCCAGCCGAGGCAAATACGAGCCAACAGCAGACGCTATTATTAAAGAAAACCAGACCAAAATACAATCACAGAAAAGTAAAGTAAATGTGCATTTAAAGTTTTGGAGGAACTGCATTACCACCAAAACCAGGAATGTACATTCACACTCAAGCTTATAGAGTTATCTACAACTAACAAACTCCACTAGCCTTAACACATTTAATCCCAAGTTGCATTCTGAATCTCTAAATCATATTCTACACTAAATTAAAGGTTTAACAGTAAACACAGGTCCTTGATTTTGTATGAAGATTTAAAATGCTAGCCTGGATAATTACATGGCCAGAAACATAGACTACAGACACACACCTGGGAAGGATTTTACCTCCTAAGGAGAATTATACTTCCAAATACGATGGTATTCGACTAACTTTATATTTCAAAGGGAATTAATTAACTACCATATTTAATGCATGGAATTTTCAAATGTTTTCCCTGTTTGTTTGTTTGTTTGTTTGTTTGTTTAAGTTAATGTTTACTTAAAAAATTATTTCTGTCACTTTCAAGTCAAGTAGACTTTTATTGTCATTTAAACCATATACAGGTCAGCACACAGTGAAAAACAACGTTCCTCCAGGACCAAGGTGCGACATACATGCAACAACATAAATTAACAACACACTTTACCGGAACCAGCTAGCTGACTAAGGGATCTAATTAGCTGACTGGCTCAGATATGACAGATTTACATTTTTACATTTTTAAGTTAACCTAAAAAAACTATCAACTTCTATACAAGAAATAAACAATAGACAACAAAGTGCACGTGCAAATGTGCACACAAAGAGCTACATGACAAACACAACAATGTAACACGTTATAGTACTTTTTTTTGTGATGAGGTATGAGTTGAGGTAGTGGGAAGAGCAGCAGTAAACAATTGACATTGTGACAAAAATATTGTGTGCAAATAGCGAGTAAAATAAATATTGTGCAAAAAATGCAAAGAGTAGCACAGGTAGGTAGGTATGAACAAATTAAGATGGTTGTAGATCAGTGTGATTGTGCATGTGTGTGTTTATCCGTTCAGTCCAGATGTTATTTAGTTCGTCTGAATGATTTGTGTGTGTGTGTGTATATGTTTATCAGTCCAGTCCCTTTGTGTTGAGGAGACGGATGGCTTGTGGGTAAAAACTCTTACATAGTCTGGATGTGTGTGCCCGAATGCTTTGGTACCTTTTCCCAGATGGCAGGAGGGTGAAGCGTGTGAGGGGTGTGTCTGGTCAGCCACAAAGCTGGTGGCTTTGCGAATGGAGCGTGTGGTGTATATGTCTTCGGTAGAGGGAAGAGAGACCCCGATGATCTTCTCAGCTGTCCTCACTATCCGCTGTAGTGTCTTGCGGTCTGATATGGTGCAATTTCCAAACCAGACAGTGATGCAGCTGCTCAGGACGCTCTCAATAGTTCCTCTATAGAAGGTGGTGAGGATTGATGGTGGAAGCTGTGCCTTTCTCAGCCTTCTCAAGAAGAAAAGATGTTGTTGGGTTTTCTTGTACAGAGAGCTGGTGTTGAGGGACCAGGTGGACACCCAGGAATTTTGTGCTCTTGACGATCTCAGAAATTCCAAAAAGAAAAAAAAAAATCCAGGGAGATTCCACTGGGTTGTTTTTATAATCTTTTACAACTTTAACTAAATATATACAGGAAGATATATATTTGAACTCATCAAACTAGAACAGTGGTCCTGAATTAAAAATGTAAAAAGATCTGGTCAAAAACGTTTCTTCAAGCTGAGGTCAGAATTTCATGTTTGTGTTAGAATTCAGATCCCTATATATGCTGTCACTGTATGTCTATATAAGGAAGCGGTTTAAAATATCGATTTCAATAATATTTATTGCCAATTTTCAGTAACTACATTAAACAGGTTAACAATTTGTACTTTGATAGCCATGTACTGTATACTTCCTTGTGTTTGTATTGAATAAAAAATAACAATCTTTAATCACTCTTTAGTGAATCTTCATTGCTGGGCCATAAATGTATGTGAAAGGATTTTGTTTGTTCTATCATACTGTGACAGAACCTGTGCATATGTATGCTCTATGTTTTGTTAAGATTTTTTCCAATAGTGGCGCTTCACATTACTGCTACAATTTTGGAGCATATGATATGAACAGGTTTTAAACTTCTCACAGGGAGAATAAACATTTATTGATCTATCCTTTCATCTCTGAAGGTGCAGTTTTCCTAGTGTACTTTCCTTTTCTTTGAGTAAGCCATGTTATGTCCCTCTGTGACATATTGGCTATGTTGAGAGACTCAGATAGGCACGCCTACTTCGAGGGAAAAAGCTCTAGATTCCTGGTATTTATGCTCGTGTATCAGAAAAACATCAGGGTCTGAATTTGGACCACAGTTCGCCATTTAGGTAACAGCTAGCCAGTTTATTTAAATTACGTTATTAAATGCTAATGCATGAATCATGCTGTCAAACTAACTTTAACATGTTTTTAACCACTAAAATCATCATGTTCAAACAGCTTGGCAAGCAAAACTGCTACTATGTTATCATAGACAGTAGTACACCATTGTTATTATGGGTGAAAGTAGGCCAGGACGATCCTGTACTCCATGCGGTTAAAACATTCAGTTCTGGTAAGCAGTACCGGAAAGAGTCAGTGTTGCATTTGGTTCTTTCTTTACTGCTAGTTAATTTGAGTGTTAGCATGAACATGAGTGTGAGTGTGACAGGTTCATGACATACGTCATCGTTTTGCTCATGGCTAATGCAAGCTACTAAGCTAACTAGCTTGTAACACAAAGCTGAATACCAAATCCCTCTCTAACCCCCAAACAAGAACACTACTTCATGTGTGGAATAAGGGATTCTACATTCTGCATAGTGCAACAGATTTCCATTTTATACTCTTTGAGATTTTACCCCAGAACTGTTATTTAGCCGAAGCTATTCTAAAGCAGACAAAGAGAAACTTGACATTTATAGGACTGTCCACCACCTCTACTCGCCGTTTAGCTACATATGAATTTATAATTTTGACAACTCTGTCTAAAAATAGATTTCCTGGATATTGTATATGCTTTGCAGCCAGAAGGAGGGTCCAGGAACATCCGGGAGAGGTAGGATGTCTGCACTTTAGCCATGGCATGGATATTAGTACCAGATGGGCTGTTTTGAGGATTTTATAGATTACAGATCTCCTACAGATTTTCATACAGCACAGTGCAAATAACACAAACAGATAATATAATATAATGCACATAATAAAATAAACAAAATTTGAATAAAGAAATCCAATGAGAGATCCTAATGAGAACTCGTGTTGATGGGACAGATCAGAGGAAAATGTCCAGACAGGTCTGAGCTAACAAGATATCTACAGTATAATTCAGATAAGCACTCTTTACAACTATGGTGAGCAGGAAAGCATCTCAGAATGCATAAAACATCAAACCTTGTAGTAGATGAGCTACAGTACAACCACAGACGAACACATTGGGTCCCACTTCAGCGAGAGACAAAAATCGAGGCTACCATGGGTACAAACCATGGAGTTCTGCAGGTGTTGACCCGACAATGGGCTCCACACAAAACTGGACTTAACTAAAACTGTTTAGAGTTGCCTGTTTCATGCATCATTTCTTTTTTTGTTTGTGGTTAGGGATTATACAAAAATGAAGACATACAATTATTAACAACTTCAGTCCAAATGCACACACCACTTCAGGAAGTCTAAGTGCTTTCCACTGTGACAAGACTTGAATGTAAAAACACCATTTTCATCAAAGAGATTATCTTTTGCATACCTGGAAGTGAGCAACACAGTTTGGTCAGAACGGTTTTGCATTTCACTACAGGTTTCAACCTGTGTGGGTAAAAAAATGAATACAATACTTGTGTACCACCTAAAATAGGCAGGTGAATTATGTGAGCTCCTTCTCCAAATGAAAAAACTAAAATTTTTATTATTGTCATGATTTTGTTTGAGTGTGCAGTGAATCCCAATAAGCACGATGTTCATTATACAGACCCTGTATCACGGTAACATACAGACATTATGGGATGGTCACATTTAGCTACTGAAACTCAGACCTCTGTACATCACAACAATGGATGAATCAAGATGTGATTGAAGTGCAAACATTCAGCTTCAAATCAATGGATTAATTGCATTCACCATATAAGAACTTAGCTTTGAATATAAATTTTCATCTTTTCACAGGCTCAAAAGTGATCATAAATATATATATATTTTAAAATACTTGGCTACAAATCTTCCTTGTAAGACTGAGTGAAGTCTGGAACTCATGGTCCAAAAATGCATCACCAAATGCTGTTTGCTCCCTCCCAGGCCTTTATTTTAGCAAAAGTAAAAGTTGAAAATCAACACTTGCATCTTTGTTGCATTTCAAACCCATTGTTCAATTCAATTTTATTTTATTTTTCAAAGATCACTGTCGCAAAGCAATTCCATAGAAGCTACAACAAAAAAAATGTGTAAAAGGCCCAAGAATGTAGTCCATACAAAAGAGACTTCGCAATATTAAGTAAAAAAAAAAATCCAGGTTAATGCATCTTTTTAATCCATCTTTGTTTTGCAAAATTTTAAGAGGGAAATATATTTTAACAACACGTTTTATATACAAGGGGTGTTAAAATATTATGCAAGTGTGTTGTTAAAATAGGTAAAAATAACTATTGAGCTAAACTATTTCACAACGCTGTTAAAATCTTTAATCGTTTGTTCAGATAGTATTGACCGGTTTGCTATATAAGCAGCTGACAACTTCTGGCTTTAATTCAAATAATTCCACCAGAGCGGAGTCCTGACAGCAAAAATAAAAAATGTGCTTCCCACTTCCTTGGTCAACACATGCTATTTTTGGTGTCTTTTTAATGTTAAGGAAAAAAGTGTAACTTTTGTGCAAAGAAGAACTGTATTACGAAAACAAACTATTATTGGTTTCCTCAATAAATGAAACTTAAAATTGCTGTGATTCTTTTAATCACAATTTGGAAAATGCGGTTACCAAAAAAAAATTAGCTATGGAACAGTAGCATTAACTCTTTCATCCAGTTGTAAACATTTTTCCCTTACAGAATGAGTTCAGGTCACTTCTCCAACCCTCAGTGTTCGCTGAATGGTTTGATACAGTATGAAAATGGTGTGACAAAAATAAAGAAATCAAGCTCACATTAGGCAGTTTTTTTTTAACCAACAGTATTTAATGATCATTGCCATTTCTGCCCTGTACCCGTTGTTAACTATCCCCCCCTCCCTCCAAAAAATCCTCTTTCCCACACAGTAGACAATCAGGACCAGGAATCAGCTATTTAAACAGAACTAAATAAATAGGAGCGTGTGGGTGCGACTGTATGCGCAAGTGTATGTATGTGCATGAAAGAAATGTTAAAATCGTGGGAAAGAGAGAAAAAAAAAAATCTCTACCTTAAATCGAAAACAAAAAAAAAAAGTTAACTTTTCCAATTGTAACAGAGGATAAAACATATTTTGGGCCATCAGTTAGTAATACTAAACCATCTACAACAATAGATTTTCTAAAAACAATGTCTTTGCATCAAAACCATTTAAAAATAATTAAAAAAATAAAACAAAAGAAATCTCAAGTTAAACAGCGCCGCCTGCTGGCGGAGCTCCACTTTGGTCACAGAGAAGGAGGAGTGGAAGAAAAGTGAGTTTCTCCCACAAAAAAAAACCCCTTAAAACAAAAAAAAAAATTAAAACAATCCCTAAGACTTCACCATAACAATTCCCAAATGGCAAAAAACTGAACTGCGTTTTTAGCACTGGATATTTGTTTGAATGATGGTGCTGCTGATATAGTCGGTTGAAATATGGGCTATTGACAGTGATGTAAGCTCACTAGCAAAATTCCCTAGATGAAGGGTGTACAGCAGGAAGTGGGCACCAGGAAGAAGAAGAAACTCATTTTCAACATCTTACACAGAAGACACTGTAGTAGGAGTGAGGGGGTTCTCCCACATCATTAGCTATTTGCCTTCCAAGGAACAGAGGAGAACTTTCCTTATGAATAAGCCTGTGTGCATCTGTATGTGTTTATAACGTGTTACGAGGTGAACACATCCCTCCATTTAATCGGACCAAGCACTTCCAAATATGTCCCCCATTCAATCCATTATTATTTTTAACACGACATGGCCTCAGGAATTTTTTTTCTCTCTCTTACATTATGGATACCTTTTTCTTTTCTTTTTTAAATCCTCCCCTCCCCAGACATGATTTGCAATGCTGGGGAGAGGAAGAGGGGTGCAGAGGGATGAACATTGCTCCAGGATTCCATCCATCCCCCTTTCCCCTTCCTCCTGCTCTCTCTTTCTCTCTGTATACTTAGAGGCAGATCCTCCACCTTGGGCGCTGTAGAGCTGAGTATGGCAAATACAAAGCCCGGCTCTCTCTGCTCCAATCAGACAGGTATGGATGGACGGGGCTCTCAGTTTGAGGCGCTGCTATTGGACGAGCTGGAGGTTGAGGCGACGGCTGTGCTGGAGTTGCCAGTGGTGGCCACAGATTTGCGAATGTGAGGGAGCAGGAAGGGGTCGCTTGCCAGCTGATGGACATCAATACGATCCTCCTTGCGATACACCAAACACCGACGAATGAAAGCCTGCGAATGTTGGCATGGAAATAAATCTTGGTTAGTTATATAAAACTGTCTATATTGGGAATCTGAATCATGGATTCTTTATTAGGGATACAAGTCTTTTTTTCTTTCCTAAAATAAGGCTCAGGAAAAGAAAAAAAACAAAGAGGGAGAGGTGTACCTTAGCCTCAGGTGAAACTCCAGGTTTGGGAGGAAACTGTACTTCTGTGGCTTTGAGTATAGTGTTTTCCTGTAGGATATCCTGCTGCGACTGATTATGACCAAACGGCTAAAAAAAAAAAAAAAGAACAAAACGGATTAATGGAGAAAGAAGGTATCCCAAAAAACACAGACTATAATGAAGGACTGAAATAAGCTTTTTTTTTTGCATGTTGCTTCTGCTCTTTCAAATGTCAATTGTACAATTTAAATAAACATGGGCGTTTCCCTAAAGAAGAGTATGGTTACTTTTATCAAAAAAGGAAATAAATATGTTAATTTCCTTGCATTTTGTTTTTTGAGGATTGAAAAATTTCAGTCAGTCAATTGATGAACGTGTGTTACCTTTTTCCCATAGAGGCACTGGTAGAAGATCACTCCGACTGACCACACGTCCACTTTGTTGGAGATCTTGGGTGGCTCTTTCCCTACCACAAAGCATTCTGGAGGCAGGTACCTACAAGACGGAGTGGGAATTTTAAAAAATGTTTAATGTGTGTTAGTGCCACAACTCATAGCAATAATAATTAATTATGCACTGAATATATAGTGGTGACCCAAGTAAAGCCCCAAACACACCAGTAAGTCCCAGCTCCTTGTGATGTAAGCTCCATGCCGTCTACGCCATAGTTGTCGTCGTCCATGATCTTGGACAAACCAAAGTCTGTGATTTTTATCTCTCCGCACGCTGTGCCGTTCACAAGCAGGATGTTACCTAAATGCAAAAACAAGAATCAGGTCAAAAGATCAATGACGTAGAAGCACAGGGATTACTGATGCCAATAAGTTGGCCTAATCAATAAACAGTTGATTTAACTATGGTGACATTGGGCTCCATTTTAAGGCAGACTGTTACCCTGTAAATCATCATTATCTGTAATCTGTAAAGTCATCAGTGGCGAGTGTTCTGCTGCCATCTACGGGTTGCAGGGATTGTTAGTGAGACTTGTGTCTACATAAATTGATGGTATAAATATCTAGTAGAAACGATTGTAAAAACCACACCTCAATTGTCTTTGGATGGTTTAATACATACACACCTGGCTCTGTTAATTCAATTCTACTGATTATAGTAAATTAATTTGTTCTTTTTGTTATCAAGGTTGGTTAATGACTGGTTTCAATGATAAAAAATAGTGTGACACCCCAAATTCAATTGTCAGGTTTATATTAAAATGTATTTAAACTCCATCTACTATTGATATAATACAAATGAAATCGGGGCAGTGTTGGCTCAAATGGTTATGGCTCTGTGTTACTGAACAGAAGATCACGGGTACAACCTCAGCAAGGCCCCTAACCGTGATCCAGTTGCCTAACCGAGATATGCAAAAAATCTCTATTAGTGCATTTTATCCGTCATCTAAGTATTTAGGATAAGTGACAACAGAAACTTGCTTTTTTTGGGAAGTACAAATGGACAAAAAGTGTGACATGCCATATAGGCAAAAGGTATGACAAGCAATACACTTGACAAAAGTGTATGACAAGCAAAAAAAAATCTTTTTAATACACTGTGCTTTTTAGCAAAATGACTTTAGGGTGGGAAAAGGAACTCCGTTTTAAGTCAGGTCACACCACTCTATCAATCAACCACTTACTGTGCCAGGTGTGTATATATAGCATTTGTCTGTCTGAATTACAAAAAGACAGAATGTTCAAGTACGATGCCATATTCTAAAAGAGAACAGGAGATATTCCGTTATGTTCATAGCAATGTTCCCAAACTTCAGTGATTATAATTACTGCTGTCACCTAGTTTGAAATCGTAAACTGTATCTGTCAAGTGCCTCTTTTGTCTTACCTGGTTTAAGATCATAATGAATAATTGGTGGGCGGATCTCGTTCAGATATTTCAGGGCGTTGACGACCTGCATGATGATGGACCGTCCCTCTTTTTCAGACATTAGCTTGTGTTGCTTCAGATAGAAATCCAGATCATTGCCTTCGCAATACTCAAGAACTGTGCAGAACCTACACACAAATAATACACAAAATATTTATGAGCTTTACAGGTAATGCTCATAAATAATGGACAGGTCACTTTACTGGATATTATTTTAATTAGCAACCGGTATGACTGTGTGAGCAGTTAATGGGTCTCTTACGAGTCAGTGTCCAGAGAGAAGTAGTCGTAAAGCTTGACTATTCTGGGATGATCCAGTTCCTTATGGATGCGATACTCTCGGCAGGCGTGTCTGAAACAAAGCATAGAACAGCATTTACCTCCTGCAAAAAAAACGTACTTAAAAACTTGTTTCATGTCAGTGCCGAGATATTTTTGCTAATCCATCTTACATCAGCAAAGAATATTACATGTATTCATAATTTCTTATGACAGCATGATACATCTATGAATAAGACAAACATAAGGGGGGGGTGGATATTAGGCCATCACGTAAAGCAACTCTGAAGAGAGGTATAGTACTTTCAACGTCTGCAGGTAGTACTGCACACATGGCAATGGTCTCGTTCGGTATTTTACAAAAATAAAATCTTTATTCATACAACTCAATATTATAGGTATGGGCGGCACGGTGGCATTTAGAGATTAGGTCTATAATGTGTGGTCTCTGTGTGCATGGAGTGTGCAGGTTCTCCCTGTGCATGGCGGGTGTCCCCCAGGTACTCTAGTTTCCCTTCCATAGTCCAAAAACATGCAGATTAGACTAACTGGCATTCCTAAATTGTCTGTAGTGTGTGAATGAGTGTGTTAAGTTGTATGCCCACAACGGATTAGCAAACTCTCCAGGGTGTACTCCACCTCATGCACCAAGTGTCTTGGGATAGCCTCCAGGCCACCCGCGCCCCCATATACAGGATTAAGCGATATAGACCAAAACTTGACACTAATCATGCCTTAGGTGATTGACATCAGTTTAAGTGGCCCTTTGAGGAAGATAATCTTTAAATTATGTAAATAAAAAGCTTCACAGAACATTAAATACATGAAAAAAAAATCTTACTTGTGGTAGTTTTCCTTTTTCTCATCTCTCCAGTTTTTATTGAGCTGATGAATTTTCACCGCTACGTAACGCTGTTCTGTCAAGTCAAAGGCCTGGAGGAGGTGAGGGGAAATTGTAAAAATTAAAAAAAGAACATAAGCCCCTATGCTCCATATATAATTAACATGAACCAATAACTCACTGCATATTAATAATGGTACAATTTATATAT
>QMIH01000993.1:190869-225312 GCA_003987875.1 Clarias batrachus
TATATATATATACACACACTCTCACATGAGGGTGTGTTTCAGTTTTAGGAAAAATTATACAAATAAACCATCAATGAAGGAAAAGCTTATATGTGCTATACAAAATCTGTCACAATGAGTATGCATATGATGGTAATTACTAGTTGGCCTACAATGACAATGTACTTCTGCTTTGACAGCTGTGTCGTGTTTGTAATGTTCATTTATTCAGTAGTAGATGCCTATGTGAGTAATCCTAGTTGATGTATATTCCATATGTGTAACGTACTCTGGGTATAGTATTTGTGAACGGTGGGATTGATTTTCAGAAAGTACTAGTGAAAGAAACATTGTAAAGTGTGGTTAAACAGATTATTGATTGATCATCGATAATTGACTCCCATCACATACTGTATATGGCATCATAATCTGTTAATGTTAAGACACACGTTATGTATTTATACAATGTTTATAAATACACTTGATTTCCTGGAGTGGTGAACAAATGATAAATCAATTAGCTAATGAATAAGTGGAAGTGGCTGACCAGTCCAATGCAAGTGACCAAAAAGTGACCAACAAATGTCACAGATCAACATGGTAGCTGTCCTACCTTGTAGACTTCGCTAAAGCCACCTCGGCCCAGCAGGTGCAGGAGCAGGTAGCGGTCATTCAGTGTGGGGTGATCTTTAAACCTGACAAATGCAAAAAAAACAAATTTTATTAATGTTAGTCAATAAACCTTGAAGTTAGCTTTTGAACTCTTTTGTGGAATGCATTTACCAATGAAGATCTGGTTAGCCAATACTAAAGCATTTTTTTTGGATATGATTGCTCAGAGACGATAAAACTTCAGGAAAAGTCAAAGTAACTGAAGAGAATTTTTTGCTCCAATGTTAAGTTTAAATTAAAGTGCAGCTTTAATAAAGACGTTATTGTTCCAGGGTGCCGGCTATAGTTTGCAATTCAGGTTAACTTGTCACTTTCTTGAAATCTTTGACAATATTCCACAGCAGCTCATAGACATCCATTATAAGCAGAAAAAAAAGAGGGACATTATTAAACCGAACACTGAAACATTAAAACAGGAGAGAGGAGGGGACGTACTGGGAGTTATCTTCATTGTGTATTCTCTTAAGCTCTCGGATGTGAAGATTACGCACTCGTTCCAGCCTCTCCAATTCAACTTGGATCTCAGCTTCCTCCTACACAGCGCACACAATTTTTGAGTCTCAACACAGTTCGTCAAAATAAACACACCAAACACAGAATGCCACAGTCTGTTACAACAGCTTAGAAATTAGAAACTAGAGACAACAAACATCTGGTTGACTTGTACCTTCTTTAAGTGACCGAGTCTCAATTTGAAAATCTCTTCTTGCTCGTGATATTCTGCTAGTGATAACCTATTGGCACAGAAAATAGAAAAGGTAAAATGTGTGAAAACGAAAAACAATGCAGCTGGTAGTTAGACGACGGTCCTCTCTTGCTTCCGCCGTACTCACATCTCGTTCTCTGCGCCGTTGCTTTTGTTCTTGCGTTTGTTGGGTTCTAGGTTGGGCGGTGGAGTCTGGGCTGCGCTGGGCGGCTTCTTTTTAGCCAGAAGCTTCCTCTGTCTCTCTATGTCCTCTCTCTGAGAGTTCACCCGCTCTTGCTGCCTACACACAAACATAGAAACAGAAACTCAGATAAAAGTTATTTTTAAATAAGCACAAAACTGCTATGATGACTTAAAAAATCGAGCATACACTAGTTTCTAATTTTTTTTATAAAGGTAATAGTGGTTCTCTTTTTTGGGCTTTAAAATGTAAGGCACATCCCAAGCCTTAACCAAGGCTACTTTCAGGAGTCATCCTATGTGCACAATTTTAATAGCAATGGCTTAATGGTCCAAAATGCAACTTTTAAATGAATTGCATTTTTGTGAAATTCAATATGGCGGTGCATTTTACGGTTTGTGGAGAAAAGAAAGAAAGAATATAATTAGTAAAAAAAACGACTGAATTAATTTATTCTTTGATGTTGAATCCCTTCTTCAAACCAAATCACAAATGGAACAAAAAGCAAATATATAATGCACATCGCATTTAACTGATTAAATACCCTATATATTGCATGCACTTAAGAGATATATTCATGTTTCAGCCCAAAAGATTTTTTGCTAGTAACTAAATGCCGATCTACAATAATAAGATGTAATACTAAATCTCTCAAACAATAAAACCTATTAACCTAATGAGATTTTTTAAATAGACGTAATAAAAATTCATGAAACAGTAAGTTGAAAATAAAACTTCAAACAGTCAAAAAAAAAGTTTATATGGCTTATATATACATCAATCAGACATAACATTACAGCCCACACAAAAATTATGCCAAATATTGTGTGGTTTCTTCCCCTTGTGCCAACTGGGCAGCTCTGGCCCTTCAGGCCATGACTCCACAAGACATTTAAGGGTGTGATGTGATGTTTGACAGCAGGTGATTGTCTGCGAATCCCTTGGGTGCTGCGGGTTACGGGGTGTGGCCTCCCTGAATCAGACTTGTTTTCCGGAAAATTCCTTATTTGCTTGATCAGCCTGAGACCTGGGAAGTTTGGAGGTCAGGTCAGTGGACTTGTGCTCTTTGCCTGCTGAACCCATGTGTGGCCAGCATTGTGGATTCGGACCAGAGAGATTCGTTTTTGCTCCCTTGAGCATAAATGAGCTTTGGGTGCCTATGATCCTATCACACCAGTGTACTGGGACATAACTGATAATCCATGTTAATGTTTTAATGTCATGTTTTGTTAATATTATGACCAATCAGTACCTACAAGCATCTCTAAATACCAAACTGATTTTTTCCTTCTTATATTTTTAAACTACTACATAACTTATGCCTTTTTTTGACATTTTGCAATTCCATAATTACAGATTTAAGTTCTAGTTTGCTTTGAAATTGTGCCTGATGTAGTAATTTGATTTATATCTGATCAATAGGTCTTACTTGATTAAATTCTGAAATGCATATCCATCAGTCCATTGCTCTGTGAAAGATGCACCATGTCGCACTGTAGTGAAATGGCCCAGCCGGAGACGGTCCTGCATGCTCTTGTCCCTGCACGCCATCTTTTCCTGCTTGGACTGAACACACACACTTACTCAACACGGGCTTCACATTATATTAACTCTAACCACAAACTTAGAAGCGAGATGTCCGTACCTTCTCAATAAGCAGCTTCTTGCTCATAGTGACACATTTGTTGAGGCGTTCCTTACAGCGCTCTAACATTCTCTGCTGCTCATCGATCTGCCTGCGCAGATCACAATTCACCTGCAACACAAACATGTATTGTTGTTTAATGTGTGGGAAAATGTTAAAGAGAAACAAAAAGTGGCTGACTCTACAGATGTATAAAATGATCAACAGACAGGAACAATTAAAGAAACTTGGATTCAAAGATGTCTGGAAAATTACTGTTCAATAACTATAGCCCACATAGCCCAAAGGTAAAGATTAGGTTTGAGCAAAGACACAGGAACAGACATGTCACAGAAGGACTGGATTGGCGTGAATTCACATTTTAATGAGCCTCGATTATTGGAAGGTTTTAGATACTTTTCTTTTTTATAAAAGTACAGTACTGTGCAAAAGTCTTATATCTTCTTTTATTTCATGTTATATTAAATTATGTAGATTAAATGAAAGAAATGGGGGGGAAAGGCAGGCTGCAAAGTGTGTAAAGATAAAATATATTAAAAAAAAAAAAAGGTTGTTTATGTAACCTCAGCAGCAACCTCGTTTCCTCTCATCTGCTCCAAACACTCAATATTCAGCATCACCAGTATACTAATCACCCGTCTGATCATCTATCATCTGCACCAGTTTCTCACTGGTTCATGCCTTATGTTAGATATTTATTTTAAATGCTTAAATGATTCATAGGTCACTGTGTGATGTAACAAATAAAAACAGTCCTCTAAACTGGTAAGGTACACGGACTAGACTGCTTGTCAAGAACTTGACAAATATGAAAGCTAAAAACGTTCCACAGGAAGTCTGGAAAAATATTTCTCAGGATTAAATTAAAGACTTTTGTACATTACTGAGTGGATCTTCAGTAGCAAGATACGAGTTCCTCGCGGTTACATGTATATGCGTTTCTCCTTTGTGAAACTCTCACAGCCACACAGCTAAGAATGACAACAGGTTTCTGATGGACTGTAATTGTGAATATATTATCTGATCAGCCTGCAAAACTGTGTCCATTAATTTAATTCCTTCTTATGAAATCTTAGCAATGAATGTGTGCAGTTGCATGCAAAACCCTAGAAATATCTGTTTGGGCCAAACATCTCTGAAATGAGGGGGAAAATGTCTGAACAGCATCCATAAAAAGTCAGAAATTTCTTCAGATTCATTTACTATCCAAATGTGTGCTGCTCCTACAGTACTCACCCTGAGCAAATCATCGATGCGTCCCTCTTTTTTCTCCAGGTCTGAACTCTTACTGCTCTCCAATGCAGCCAGCTTTTCTAGAGTCATGTCCGACTGAGGGAGGAGGGGAAAATAAATAAATAAATTCCAAAAGTGCTTCCAAGCATGTACTAAATTCATTTATAACAAATGATCCTGAGGTGCAAGTATGTGAATTCATGGTACCTGTGTTGCCCGGTGCTGCGTGTGTGTGAAAGCTGGTTTGAGGGTGCACGATGAGTGGGAGTGGTCTGTATTGGAATTGATAGAGGATGGACTTCCTTGCTGCACCTGCCAATCACAAAATATAAAACCCTTCATACCCATCTTTAGGTACTGAAATACATGACAACACATACACCATTTTAGGATACAGAAAAACATGGCGTTCCATCAAAGGCTTAATTCTAATTGAATACTTGAGCTGTGTTAATTTGCACGCAATGCAGCCTGAGCAGCAGAGAAACATGACTGGGTGGCAACAGGAGTGCAGAAGAAAAGAGTAATGAAGAAAGGAGAGATAGTGAAAGCAGGTGACTCACTGCAGCAGGGGGGTTGGAGAGAGAGTGCTGTGGGGAGGAGCGCACCACAGGAGGAATACCACGCGCCGGACTAGTGCCAGTGCCTGTACCACTACCCCCCGCAAACTAGACAGACACAGAAAGAGAGAGAATGGTTAGCATAAAGGGTGAGCGATTAGTATAAAATCTGTGTGGTTAACAGAAAACAGTCTTCATCTTAGCGTTATGCGTTTTTGATCCGCAACGATCAAACTAAACGACTCCATTAGTATTCACTCGATAGCCGATGCCATATGTTGCTGTTTACAGGATGCTGTTGTTTTCAGTGGCAGCCATTTTTTCGCTGCTACACAGGAATGCTGGATCACTTACAAATGCAACCTGGGTGTAGTTGTCTTACCGGTCTCATCCTGAGTTTCTCTCTAACGTCACATAGCAGTTCTCAGGCTAATATGCAGTCACTGCCTCTAGCTTGCTGTTCAGACTGTCAAAACATATTGCTCTCCCAAGGGGATTTGTCACAGATTGTTTAGCTCATTTTCTACTCATAGTTTACTTCATGGAGTTCACAAACACCTTTTTCTATCTCGTTTTTACAGAAAAGAAGAAGTCAGCTAGGAGTCCATAATAAGCAGACTACAGTGTCACTATTTTACTTGCTCATGATGCTGAATAGAAACCTAAAGCCAGAAGGAGATATTTTGGGGTTTAATTACTAGATTTAGAACTGCACCTGAAACATGAAGACTGTATATTTTCACTTGTTGCAAAAAGAAAATCAAACCATTGTGTTTTTTTTATATGCCTCTTAGGGTTGCAAAAGCTTGAGTAAATTATGATAAATTGATTAAAATGAATCCAAGACATTTCTCAGCAATGAAATTGAGCACTGCATTCAATAAATATTGATGATCCATTTCTGTTTCGGGTTGGAAATAAATAATTACATATACACAGTTAAACTCTATGAACTTACCTCAAAATAATCACTTATTTTGTGTCCTCGGCCTCCTGCTTTGGCTGGAGAGCAGACAATAAATAAATAAATAAATAAGTAGATGTGCAGCTTTCAGAATTTAAATTCATCAAAACTATGGGAATAATCTACTGCTAATTCCACAAAATTCTTCAAAAACAGAGTTAAGTAATGCTCTCCTGATACATACAACCTGGCTAACATTTGTCTGGGGGTTGAAACTTGAGAGATCGAGTAGAAGAGAAAGTAAAAGTCAAACAAACAAAAAAAACAAACATAAAAAAAACAGAACACCTACCTTGACTATCAAAGGGGTCTCCTTTCCTCTTTCGCGTTCTCTGGTCATTCGGTTTCTTTTCAGGTGTCTGTGTGAGAGAGGGATTGAGATAGAGAGAGTGAGCAAGAGAGAGCATGAGAACAAGCAGACGGCGAAGGAATTCGTGACTTCACTCATTCCACAATTCCTCTTGTTCTAGATGTTTCCTTAAAGATGCTGGGAAGTGTGTTTTCTTACAACCTCCAGACTAGATAACAGGCTCACTAAGACTAAACAAATCAGAAGGGTTCTATTCTGACCATGTACACACGCCATCTGATCTGAAGTATTATAACCGCATTAATACCTTCAGTATCCATGAATGACTTATGTTAATTACTAAACGCTCGATGACTAAGGAAATCAGTGCATTAGGAATGAATAACCTAGTGAACAAGTGAAGTGAAGAAATTCGTATTTGCATTTCATTGACATGTGACTGCAACACAGTGAATAAAGTGAGAATGCGATGCTGCAGAAAATTACATGTGTATAACAATTTTTTTTATTGTAAGGGCAATATGATGATTGCTTTTCACTATGTAGCAGTTTCCACATACTACTAATAAAAAGCTCTTTGAACATAGCATTTTACAGATGAATGTTCCCCATTTTCACCCCTTTAATGATTATTTTACATTACATATTTTTAACATTCACTTATTATTGGGTTAAGAGTATTATGGCACAAACACTAAACAAGTGCTTAGGAATCAGGTGGTTGACAAAAAAAATAAATTAGGAGGGATGCCTTAATATAATCCTGCGATTTGTCTTGCAGCCACCACTATGGTCAGAGCTGCTGTTATAGAAATTTCAGCACCTTCTGGCCAATCGGCGCTGTGGGAGAAGCTATATTAAGAGACCACAGGACGTAGCAAGAAAAGTATGCGCAAGATCCTGAGCCAACACTAGGAAGCTGAATTTAGGTAGTGATTTATCACTTCTAGCTGCATTCAGCTAAAATACTTGCACAGATTGAATGGTGTGTAACTAACCTCAAGCTCTTTGTCACTCAGAGAGCCCACGCTACATAGACTATGATTGGATGACTCGTTGTGCCCGGAACCCTACAAAAAGAAGAGAAGCACAACGTTAATACACAAGTACAGAGCTTCAAATGTTAAGACATAAGAGCTGCCATGAAATGAACATCCTGTTTACGAGTGCACGACTCCGCTGCGGCACCAAGACGGCCTTCGGATCAACCAAACGCTGCTATTCATTACCCCCTGACATTTTTCCATCCCACCAGGCCAGAGGACTGCAATGCCAACAGCCTTCAAGGTTGCACAGAGAAATGACAGGATGGCGGTGGAGTGAGGAGGAAGTCTTTTTTTTTTTTTTTTAATTACAGCTCGTATCTCTCTCAAGCCATTTCAACCTCAGTGGAAAAAAGCATGCATTATTCACAATCACAATAAGACGGCGCAAACTGCCGACGCACCTGACGGGCATCGTGGAAGGGACTTGTGTTTCTAGTGAAATGTTTCCACTGCCTCTGCACTATGCATCACAGTTTAATCATCGCTGCGAGATGTGGTTTTGACACATGCCAAATAATTAGAAAACATGTTACAGTGACTATTCACTTAATAAAACACCTGGTGCCTCTAAATGACTCAATTCAAAACTGAGTCTCACGGATTTATCATATAGATATTGTGAAACACAACATTCTCATGAACATGTGCATTTTTATAAAACTGACTTAGGCTGCTGTTTCCTACAATAACTAGTAAATACTTGTAATCTTTAATATTTGAAAGTTCGGAGAGGATGTACTCTGCACCTGAGCAAATTAGAAGGCAAACTGGATTTAAGCTTATTTACATACACACATATTAATTTTATCAAGTGTAATTCATTAAAATTAATATATATAATTTCAAAAAGGGCAAGCTGTCAATGGGATGAACAGAATTATCAACCGAAAGAACAAAATATGTACATTTGACCGAAAAAATAAAAATAAATAATCACCTCTGCTAAACCACGCATTTGCAGGAATAGTGTTTAACTGTAGATACCATGCTTTCCTGCCCCCCCCCCCCTTATATGTGCCAATATCAAAGTATTATCCCATGCCTGATTCTAATATTGTACTCACAAATCAAACTGTCATTAAGCTTTTAAGCAAGCTTAAGAGACTTGATAATTTTGACATTTGTGCAAGGGGAATAGACAGCACAATCATTATAGACATTTCAGTCCAAGTGCGTTCAAGAAATGCTATTTACGTCCTCGTTTTGGTGTTGCTGTGAAATTAACATAGCTGTGTTTGTTATTAGACATACCTGCGATGTTTTAGCAACAGACAAAATATCAAGAGATCAAATCAAGGAGATGCTTAAAAAAGTGACTGGACATAAGATTAGGACAAGAGAGTGATTTAAAAGTTACTGGAGAGAGAGAGAGAGAAAGATAGAGAGAGATGTAGTGGCTATTAGCATAAACAGAAAAAGAAAAACAAATGATGGTTTCAAAAGAAATTATGGAAAAAGGGGTCTGACAAATCAGAGCGGAGCGCTGTTACGGCAGACCTTGGCGACTCCAACCCCAGTGAATCGAGCCTCGAGCAGCTCCTGTCTCCGAGGATCCAAGCTGTGCAGTTCCTCCATCATGACTGCAAAAAGAGAGAGAGAGACCAAGAGAGATGGTTTGCATCTCATTACGTAGCCATAGTGATGCTGGGAGGTTTGATACCACAGTAATGTCTGTGTGACATGTTGAGTCATGGGCCACTGATGCATGTATTTTCGAGACCTTTCCTAGACTTGATGAGTCTCACTGATTGCTTTTTCCCCCCCACTGAGCCACGGGTACGAAGATGTCCCACAGACCTGCTGAGACTTACAGCATCGTAAATCAGGACTCACACAATCCCACAGAACACATAGACGCTAAATCCGTACTGTATAAAACTACTTAAAACAGTTGGACCCCCAACACTCATCACATCATATTTCAAACTATAACACTAAACTGCAAATTTAGCTAAACAGGACCTGAATAAAGGACCTTAGTTCAACAGAAGGTCCAGGGTGGTGGCCGGAGGAGGAAAAACAAACAAACAAACAAACACAAAAACAAACTAAGCAGCTACACAACGAGCTAGCAACCCAGGCATACACAGGCTAATCAATCAAGCCATAAGGCTAGCTCCCGAAATATGCCATCATTAAGGATGCAACAAAGTTAATTCCAGCTCATTTAACCATGCAATGTAAAAATGTAAAATGCAAAACGCATATTAAGGTCTCCCCCAACGTAACAAAAGCACTTAGCTTATTTTCTCTACCTTTATCTACATATATATTTAAGACGTTAATGGGTTATCTAGCCAAAACCCCATGCAAGCTATTTAGCTAAAGCTAGCAGACAAACTATTCCTTGCCTTCGTGTAACGTATTATTCATTTAAAAGAAACAGTGAAACAGAAAAGTATTTAAATTAAAAAATAAATGTTGTATTTACTAAAAAATATATATTTACCAGACACTTAGCTAGAGTGTTAGCTGAAGCTAACCTTATATGACCCATGGGGTTTGGCACCATCATGAAGACATTGTTTGCACTCTTCTGCTATTAAATCTAGCACAGTTAACAAGCTAATTAGATTCTTCCTAAGTTTTGACAGTCAGCAAAGAATTACTTAGCAGCACAGAATCATGGGTTTACCTGAACTGTCGAAGGTTTCAACTTATGATGTATGTATATATTTTTTGTGGTGTAATTTGTGACTGTTCTCCCCCTCTTTGTCACCACAGACCTCGTCCTTAGTTAGCCAGACATTCCCGAACAAGGCCTCGAATCCCCGAGTCTCGCTAGCGCTCGTATGCAGCGCAAGACGCGTGGTGTTCGGCTCCGACTCCGAGCGTCAAGCGGAGGCTGCGGTACCTCCCGACACACGAGGCCTCGATACGGTCAACTTTTCCTTTTGGCCTGTTTAAAGGCAGTCTATGAAGTGTTCAGGGCTCTCTACGCTCCTTTCTTCTTACAAAGCAATGGCATGCTGCCTACACAGCGATTTCCACGGTCAAAGCGCATCGAACATGGCTCCGCTCCCAGCGAGTTAAAATCTCAATGCTCTTCTCGGATGTCTGTTTCAGATGCTCTACTGCGGGCCAGCAGCACCGAACCGGGTTCATCAGCGCCTCAAATAATCAAAACTGCGACGAAAATCAACTCCTGCGTGCACATCTCCCAAGAAAAAACACGACGTGGATGAGAAGTGAAGATGTTCCTTGAGGATCAGTTAAATCCGGATCGATTCGGTTCGGTTCTCATTTTTCGCAATGTAAACAATAATCGGTAAAATCTCATATTTTCTCGTGAGATTGTGCAAGGTTTTCGGGGCATTCGGCCACGCCCCATTTTTACATTCCATACGTTCTGAAAAGAAAATCATTTAAGACTCTTTAATTAATGGTCAAATTTTTAATAAGGTGCTTTTCCTTGTTATTAAGGTGTTGTCATCAAGGGTACATGTTTTGTACCTTCAGCATGCATGTACCACTTGAAAATGTCAATAGTATACCTTTAAAAATAATTTAAGATATATAAATTAAAGGACCTTTAAAGCCACTCATGCACATTTAAAACTTCCCTTAAATAAGTGGTTTCAACTAAAATTAGTTATTATCCATTTACATAAAAATCCTTACACAGAAAGTTTTAAGAATATAACAAGGACTAAATAGTGACAACACATTTCCAACACTTTCTAACACATAGTGATTAATTCATTAATAATTACTTCATGGCTATAAATAAGATCCATTCATTTGAAGTGAGGCTTCATGTTACTACTTTTGATTATGACTACATATTCCGAAAACAGATTAGATACATACGTTGTAGCCTTTGAAGCAGAAAAGAATTGTCCATTCATTTTTAAATATCATTTTTTTTAGCCTTTTCAAAAACTAATTCATTTTAACATCTATGAATGTCTTGAACTCATCACAACACCAATCCCAATAGCTAATTAATTCACTGCGTTCGTGAGTTATTTTCTCTACTGCTAGATGAAGTGTGATGTCATCAACTCCAACAAAGGCCTTGGTGAGATTTAAACAAGCCCATGATCTGTCTGCTCAGAAAAATGGGAGAAATGGCACAAAAATTATTAACTTTATCAAGTGATGATATACAGCCCGTATGGTTGTACGAAGAGCATACGACAATTAAACCCAATAAAGCATCAAAGTTATATAATTTATCATATCATGTTGAATGTTGTTTAATTAAAGTGATGACATTTTACTAAATGCTACAAACTAAAGACAAAAGTCACAAAGCAAGTTAAACACTCACTCACTCATCATTCATACCACTTTATCCTGAGTACAGGGTTGCACCTATCCCAGGAGACTTAGGGCATGGGGCAGGGTACATCCTGGATGGGGTGCCAATCCATTACAGAGCACACACACACATATACACATTCACACATTCATTTACACACCACAGGCAATTAGTGAACACCAATTAGCCCAATCTGCATGTCTTGACTGTGGGAGGAAACCCACCAAGCATGGGGAGAACATGCAAACTCCACACACACAAACACTGAGGCAGGAACCTGAACCAGGAGCCTGGAACAATTCTGACACAAAATACTAGTAATACTCATAACAGTAATAAATACACAGTATATCTAAAGCCCAAAAATGGGTATAAAACAAGTTACAAGATGAGCATTAATACATACTGGTTCACCATTCACATTACAACGGTATTTAAAATTGTAACTCTTCCTTGATGACACTTCTGAAGCTTCTTTTTATTATCTTCCTTCCTCTTGTTATCAATAACTGTTGTGGCATATATCATATATCATTTTGGGTCACGGAGATCATTTTGAGAACAGTATCTTTTCAGATAGGAGTATTTCTCCACTTTTTAGGATGCCTCTGCAATTATCATTGTAATGTAACATTCATCTTCCCACAGCAAATGGTGCACCTTTAATTTATACAACAATCTCCTCATCTATCTTGTAGTTACATGTGACAAGATTGCTAAGATATTTAAGGACAATTGTCAAAAAAGTAATATACAGTAAAATATTTCAAGGAATGGGAGACAATTACAAACAGCAGTAGGTACCGTTTCTTCAAATGTAAAAACATAGACATTTCTGTTGGTGTGGTTTCTTAAAGGATTTATCACTTGCATATAGAACCAAATAACCATTTTGAGCCCTTTTCCCTGCTGATCAGACCAGTTTGAGCTATTTATCCATTCTTGGATTAACTTATTACTGCACATCTAATAATAAATCTCAAAGAAAACAGATTTGCTTCAATGTTCTTCATATACAGGGTGGGTGCAAATCGACTAGGCAATATTTAATGGCTATAGACCCTAATGTTGCTTTTACTGTGCATATGTGATTAGACCAGAATTTTCCAGGATGTTGGCTGAGGTGACGCTGACCTCATGAATGGCCTCCAAGAAATCCAGATCTCACTCCGTGTGATTTTTTTCCTGTGGAGCTAGATGTGCGATTTATTTCAGTAAATTTGCATTAGAAATATGAACGTTACCAATTTTTAATGCCTAGTTACTTTTGACTACCCATATATATTACATACACAGTCATGGCCAAAAGTTTTGAGAATGACACAAATATTAGTTTTCACAAAGTTTGCTGCTAAACTGCTTTTAGATCTTTGTTTCAGTTGTTCCTGTGATGTACTGAAATATAATTACAAGCACTTCATACGTTTCAAAGGCTTTTATGGACAATTACATGACATTTATGCAAAGAGTCAGTATTTGCAGTGTTGGTGCTTCTTTTTCAGGACCTCTGCAATTCGACTGGGCTGCTCTCAATCAACTTCTGGGCCAAATCCTGCCTGATAGCAACCCATTCTTTCATAATCACTTCTTGGAATTTGTCAGAATTAGTCGGTTTTTGTTTGTCCACCCGCCTCTTGAGGATTGACCACAAGTTCTCAATGGGATTAAGATCTGGGGAGTTTCCAGGCCATGGACCCAAAATTTCAACGTCTTGGTCCCCGAGCCACTTAGTTATCACTTTTGCCTCATGGCACGGTGTTCCATCGTGCTGGAAAATGCATTGTTCTTCACCAAACTGTTGTTGGATTGTTGGAAGAATTTTTGGTACCATTCTTTATTCATGGCTGTGTTTTTGGGCAAAATTGTGAGTGAGCCCACTCCCTTGGATGAGAAGCAACCCCACACATGAATGGTCTCAGGATGCTTTACTGTTGGCATGACACAGGACTGATGGTAGCGCTCACCTTTTCTTCTCCGGACAAGCCTTTTTCCAGATGCCCCAAACAATTGGAAAGAGGCTTCATCCAAGAATATGACTTTGCCCCAGTCCTCAGCAGTCCATTCGCCATACTTTTTGCAGAAGAACAATCTGTCCCTGATGTTTTTTTTGGAGAGAAGTGGCTTCTTTGCTGCCCTTCTTGACACCAGGCTATCTTCCAAAAGTCTTGGCCTCACTGTGCGTGCAGATGCGCTCACACCTGCCTGCTGCCATTCCTGAGCAGCTCTGCACTGGTGGCACTCCGATCCCGCAGCTGAATCCTCTTTAGGAGACGATCCTGGCGCTTACTGTACATTCTTGGACGCCCTGAAGCCTTCTTAACAAGAATTGAACCTCTTTGCTTGAAGTTCTTGATGATCCTATAAATTGTTGATTTAGGTGCAATCTTAGTAGCCACAATATCCTTGCCTGTGAAGCCATTTTTATGCAACACAATGATGGCTGCACACGTTTCTTTGCAGGTCACCATTGTTAACAATGAAAGAACAATGATTTCAAGCATCACCCTCCTTTTAACATGTCAAGTCTGCCATTCTAACCCAATCAGCCTGACATAATGATCTCCAGCCTTGTGCTCGTCAACGTCGTCACCTGAGTTAACAAGACGATTACTGAAATGATCTCAGCAGGTCCTTTAATGACAGCAATGAAATGCAGTGGAAAGTTTTTTTTCAGGATTAAGTTAATTTTCATGGCAAAGAAGGACTATGCAATTCAACTGATCACTCTTCATAACGTTCTGGAGTATATGCAAATTGCTATTATAAAAACTTAAGCAGCAACTTTTCCAATTTCCAATATTTATGTGATTCTCAAAACTTTTGTCACACTGTCATGATCTCCTGATGGCAGCTTTCTGTTTTTGAATGAGGCAAGATGGCTGAGCTACACAAGCAAGGACTCTCGTAAACTCATATATAAATTCATTACATGCAGACTGATATATTGTTTGAAACCATCGGCCTCTACGTTTAGCACTTTTAAGATTTGTTTTAATTTTCCTATGTAATAAAGTAAATTTGTATTAGAAATATGGATTTTATTACCAATTTTTTATGCCTACTTATTTTTCACCACCCKGTGTGTGTATACAGTATATACACTACATTCAATGTATACACACACACACACACACACACACACACACACACACCACACAGATGCATCTCAATGAATTGAAATATAGTTAAAAAGTTCATTTATTTCGTGAAACTCATATAAATTCATTACACATGGACTGATATATTTCAAGTGTTTATTTCTTTTTATTATGATGATTGTCTTACAGCTAATGAAAACCTAAAATGCTGTATATTAGAAAATTTTTATATTGTGAAAAAGTTCAATATTGGAGACTCATGGTATCACACTCATCAGCTAATGAACTCAAACCCTGCAAAGATTTCCTGAGCCTTTAAGAGGTCTTTCAGCCTGGTTCAGTAGGCTGTCTGTTCACTGCGAGTGCCGTATCCAAGCACATTAATGGAAAGTTAAATGGAAGGAAAAACTATGGTAGAAAAAAGTAAAAAGTTTACCTTTGAGAATATTTCAGTCTCTGTGTGTTTAGTTTATATATTACTGAAAATAAAATAACTAAATTACTAAAATAAATAACTTTTCAATGATTCAATTCTAATTTATATTATATACACACACTCCAAAAGAAGAAAAATGAGCAAGAGACAAAAAATAGAGAGTAACTGCATTTAAACTCGAACAGGCTGGTCATCAGCTGATCAAAAGTTTAAGACCATAACCTTTAAAAGTTAAAAATATGGCTTTAATGTCATTGTCCTTCAGACAGTCACACTGTCATGATCTCCTGATGGAAAAAGCAAAAAGCTTTCGGTTTTTGAATGTGGCAGGATGGCTGAGCTACACAAGCAAGGGCTCTCGTAACACGCCGTTCCTGCCGAGGTTGGACGCAGTAAGACAGTCATTTTAAATTTCTTAAAAGATCCTGAAAGTTAGACCCAAAAAATGTCAGCTGCACTGAGCTGGAGGATCAATCAGACGGGCTGTCCGTGAAGACACAGGCTGATCCTCGATCTGAATTAAGGCTGATGCTGCCTACAGCCCAATAACCATAAGACGGCATCTGCGAGGGAGGGCTTAAAGAACAAAAAAACGTCCTCGAAAGCTTTTGCCTTAATAAATCAAATCATCATTTAAAAACAGCATTTTGTAGATACTTAGGTTATCTTTGTGTAATTTGTTTGATGATATACATCGTGTAAGGTTGACACATATGCAAAATAAATGTATTCAGGGAAGGGCAAATCATTGCATTGCAAATCAGTATATATAAGTGACAGTTCTGCAGTTCGAATCTGCTTCTTGATGGAAAGGTCAGAAAAGAAAGACCAAATCAACGCAGTCTTATAGACACTCTTTACAACCATGTTAAGCTGAAAATCACTGAGCTCGTACGTAGATTGTGCCAAACACCAAGTTTTAATCCTATCTGCCGAGAGCAGGAATATGATGCTGCCGTTAGTGTAGATTTATTTAATCTGGAAGAATGGAATTGGCATTTCATTTCCCATATTTGACAAAAAAACAGCATTTCTAAATAATTCTCTATATTTTAATGAGAAAATACAGTATAAGGGAGGCCTGCACAGAATTTAATAAAAAAGGGTAAAGTGATTGGATTCTTCTTACATTTCATACCAATTAAGTTTAAAGGAAAGATGATTAGGTCTGCACCCAAACATGTGGCGTAAGTGTTGCATCTGTGTTAACTGCCAGTACTTACATGTTTTTAGACAGAATTATGCAGTACCAAAATAACAATTCAGGAAAAAAGTTTGCTGTCATGCAGTCATGCAAATGTGTAGCTAATTTTAAAACAGCAGGAGTTAAACTGGAACCTGATAATATCGATGCAGTCTCCAAGTCTCAAGGAGAGTAGCTAGAACACTCATGTGGCTCACAAGTAATCTAGAGGAATTTGAGAGCAGGAGAAGTTTCAGCAACACTTGGGCTTTTAAATAAGAACATTACATTAACATGCAGAATTTTGTCTTATTCCATTTTGAGTTTTTCTTCTTCATAGATACTCCATATTCTGAAATTAGATTCAAATAAAATCAAAACACAAAACTGGTATTTACCAAAAAGATGCCATATTTTATTTTTTACAATATAAACCTTTAAAAGCATTTAAAAGCATATCAAACATGTTCATGTGGTGAGTAATAGGATGATACAATTTAAAGTTTCCTTCTACTGCTACTGTCGGTCCCAGATGTCTTCTAGTCACAACAGTTTTTTAATCATTAAAACTGAATATGACATTGTCCAATCATTAGAGGTCCAGTCCTCCGCTTACTGTCCGATCTATTGCTGGAAATTTCCGTATTATTTTGATCAGTCGTGTGCTGCAGGTTGAAGAGGCTTCATGTTTTTGCGGTATTTACACTGCACCCAGACTCTGTACATGGTCAGCTGTTTCCCCCTGTTCACTTGAAGCCTCCTGTCGACTAAATTCTGCACCTTCTCCAACCCAGCTCCACAGAACAGATCATGAAGTTCTTCTGTAACAACAGGGAAGGGAAAGGAGACAAACAAAGACATAAAGGTGAGTAACCTTGGAAGCTTGGAATGCAGGTAACGATTCAGGTAACAATATCAACTTCCATGTATAATAAGAAAATTTCTAAAAAAAATATATATATAATACACAATGTACAGAAGGAGCAATATTTTGGAAAACAGGTAGCCGCTGAGACATTTAAAACAACTGCAATTTATTGCACCACATATTCAGATAATCAGAACAGAATCATTTTGCATTAATCTCAGACTAGCAGTGACCATATAAAAAACATGTTTAAAATGCCTTGTGCATAAGAACAGTATAGTTACTGAACTCATCTTTCACAACTAGCAACAAGAAAGTGGTTGAATTTCTCTACAGGTCGTATTCAGAATTCAGTCCTGTGTATGGTGTGGATTTGACACTTGAACTTTTTGTGTGACTTTAACAAGGAACCTTTCTAATGACGTTTGCTTTTGCTTCCTTTGGAGAATTTCACTACACTTTTCACTACACTAAAAAAAATGCTTTAAGCGCAGACACAGTCACAGAGTTATAGTAAACAGTATACACGCATCCTCGTATAGGATGTTGCCTATACGAGTGAGGCACGCGCACTGAGACCAAGCATGTGAGACGATTACGATCAACCCCGCAGCGAGAGGAGAGAGAGAGAAGAACCATTGGCTCAGTTGTAATCACTTGTTTTTTGCTCGTCTTGCAGAACACTCGCAGTTTGCAGTCATTCACATGACATTAGCCTATACACAATAGCATCCAAAACTCTGATCATACTACTGGAAATAAATTTAGCATTTTTTCCTAATCAAATAAAAAAAACTTTAATATAATTTATATTACAGCAACCTGAGTAAAATGTAGAATTTTTTAAATAACTATGTGAATTCGAGAACTTCCCATTTTGCCTTAATGACAGTGTACACTCAAGATGACATAACCTTATGATCCATTTAAGATCAAATCCATCAGTGTCCTCTGAACACATGCTTTAGTAAAAGAGATTCAGTACAGTGGAACAAGTGTTCCGCAAACTGAGCAAAGATCTTTAATAAATTTAGTATTAAATAAAAAAGTAATAAAAAAGTATTATTTTTACGAGCGCCGAGTATCATGTATCACGCATGCGACTCCTATTTTGACACAGAGCGGCAAGTGATCGCAACTGAGCCAATGATTTTTCTCTCTCTTGAGCTGCGGGAGTTATGGGTAATTGTCTCCCCTGCTGCGTCCCCTGTGTCAAAATAAGAGTCCCCTGCTGCGTCTTGGCGTTCGTCTCTTATAATCAACATCTCCCTCTCTCTTCTGTTTGCGCGCGCGTAATTTGACACTGTGCCCCACACACACCGACACACACACACACTTTTTACACACACACACTTACTTTGTGTGTGCGTGCGTAATTTGACACCGACACACACACACACACACACACACACACACACACACACACACACACGGTGCCTGCGGGCACAAAAGGAAACACTTAACTGTCTGAATTTATTTTTACTTTTTAAAAAATGTTAAGTGCAGGTTAATTTGTTTTATTTTTATCTTATATGTTGTATTAATTCTTTTTATGTATTTATTGTTTTGGGCTGTAGAACGAATAATTTGAGTTTTCATTATTTCTTATGGCAAAATTAAATTTGGTTTACGAGTATTTTGGAATACAGGCCCTCTTCCGGAACGAATTATGCTCGTAATCCAAAGTTCCACTGTATAGTGAAAATCTGACCTTTTGTGCATAGCAATTAACTTGGTCAGTATCACAAACCTGCTTACATTTAAACAGGGACCGAGAAATAGTTTGACAAATAATTTGAGCCTTTACTTACTTTGTCTGTTCAAAACTGTTTGACCTTTTTTGTTCCCAGGTTAATTTGGAATGCACACCACCACTCACCATCATTGTACAGTACTAGAGATGTGTCTGCTATGTTATCTGGGCCATAAAACAGTTCAGCAATCTGTGTGTGTGTATGTGTGTGAGAAAGAGAGAGGGAGAGTGAGTTGCTTTATGAGTGAGTTTACCTTGAGTGAAAAAATAGACTCGCGTTCCATCACCTCGGACATAGAAATTTTCGGATAAACATCTTCCTAAAATGTGAAAACACACAACTTAAACGTCCTATACCATACACACACAAAAAGAGCTGAATGAGACATGCATTTTAAAATTCTGACCCTTTTTGAAGCGGAGTTGGGCCATGTCGTAGCGTCCATAGTCCCGCAGTAACAGAACTCCTCCGGGTTTGAGCAAACTGGCCAGCTTACTGATACAGCTTTGCATCCTGAAAGGAAAAAATAGGGAGGGGCTGATGTCAATTAATTAAAAGGCAACCAGAGGCAATGGAATTGCTTATGAAAGAATGGGTAAATCTGATTGACATTTACACAAGACTTCAAGCACAGTATGGTCAGTGTTTCCTCTATAATAAAAATAAACAACAGGCCATTATTTCTCAATATACAGGGAAATCATTTGCGTTTGGGAGTCTGCCAGGTGCCTCCTTTCTGTTTCAATCGGACTCAGGATCTTCCGACAGCTCTGGTAAGAAAAACAAATAAACCCGGGAACAGTGTAGTGCATGAGCATGCTAAGTTTTTTCGGTGAACAATGAACTAAACATCAGCTTGCAACTTAAAAGTCCGAACGTGAGCATTGTTAACAGGCTGATGAACGTGAGCGGCAAAGACTCATTCAATTTGTATTATTGCTAGTTACACAGATCCGGCACATCATATACAATACTCTGGATTCGTAAATTATGACTCCAAACCTATAACCAATAGCAGTGAAAATAATGGCAGTTTTGTTCACTGCATGTTTCTATTGCAATGGTGGCTTTAATGATTGTAAAAGACATGTTAAGAGGAATTTAAGAGTCTCATTTGTTCAGTAGAATTTGATAACTGACATTATTTGAACTAGCTGGTGTGTTGCTACTCTGTATTGAGGATGCGTGATGAGATCAGACTTCCTGTTTACTTCGGTAACGTTTAATAAAATATATGATATGATATGATATAAAGACGGCACGGTGGTGTAGTGGTTAGCACTGTCGCCTTGCACCTCCAGGGTTCAGATTCAAGTCCCAGCCAGGTTTGATTCCTGTCTCTGTGTGCATGAAGTTTTCATGTTCTCCCTGTGCTTGGTGGGTTTCCTCCAGGTACTCCGGTTTCCTCCCAAAGACATGTAGGTTAGGTTATTTGGCATTACCAGATATTGGCCATTGTGTGTATGTGTGTGCCCTGCGATTGGCACCCTGTCTAGAGTGTACCCTGCCTTGTGCCCCAAGTCTCCTGGGATAGGCTCCAGGCTCCCCGTGACCCTGAATACAGGATTAAGCGGTATAGATGATGAGTGAGTGAGTATATAATATAATGGCTCATATTTTTAATGTTGCATCTTCTGTATAACATTGTACTGGACCCTGTATGTTAGTCTCTTGACCTTTACTTAGAAATTACCAGTCCAAAGTCTTAAATCGTGTGAAAAATAAATAAGCAAACATTTTAGTGCGTGCACACAAAACCTCCATCACCCTGAAAGATTTTCTATTAAAAACACTGATGATGACGATGAGACTCTTAGCTGCAGTAAAACATTTGAATGGTACAAATGTTTTAAATAAGGCTGTACATCCACGAATGACGATCCAGGCCAAGATGTCTCGGAGCCCACTGCAGCGGCTCTTACAGTATGAACATTCAGCCAGGGGAAACACGCTATCCACGCTATTCGGGAAATAAATGTACTTTATACTCTAATAACAGTATTCTGTTATTTGCACATTCAAAAGTCTTGGTTTAACTTCAGCGCTCATATAAAGGGTACCAATATTCTGGAGTCAGCTATGTGTACATAAAACTAATCTCCCAAATGCATCAACTCACTTTTCAGGGTGGAGAGCAGAGAGGACGAATATGAGAACAATGACATCGAGACTCTGCTCTGGCATTGGATAAGCAGCCGTGACATCGCTCAGGTCTTGAACAAAGGCGTGACATCGGGATGGGTTGTACTCTGCATTAGACTGCAAAGGTAAATAATTGGACTGTCAATCAATAAATAAACATACAATTTAAGAAAAAAAAATATTCAAAACTACATCTCACCCAATACAAATAATTATGAGAAATATCAAAGATGAACCGTAATATTTTAAAATATTGTTGACAATCACATGAACTGCTAGAACTGTCCACTGAACTTTGACAGGATTGCCAATAGGTTACGACACAGTTGGTGACCAAGAAACATCAAAATTAAGCAATGTGGATTGAATGTAGCCAATATACTCTTATTTACAGAAAAGGTGGTTTTGGTGACCTAAGCCAAAAGCCCTAATCATGTGCCTCTGCTAATACGCAACAATTTGCATGATCTATAGAAATCCAGGGAAAGAAAAGGTGAGAAACATTTTACAGACCCATGGAGAAGTATTGCCATAATATAAGGAATGAGGAAGTGCTCAGGAACAGAGAGAGAGAGAGAGAGAGAGAGAGAGAGAGAGAGAGAGAGAGAAACATGGGAGCATTCACACAATCAAAATGACATTTATACAACACTAAGCCACATTTAAATGAATATGATACATATTCTTCTTGTCTTTTCATATTACAGATAAACTGTACAAGTGTACCTCAGCAATAAGTGTATACATTTCTCTGTTTATCTACTTGAAATCAAACAGCCTTATTTCTCAAATCACACACTTCTGCACTATTCTGGACCTTTATTTATTACTAAGAATAACTTATTACAGTACGTGTCTGATTTATAGAAATCTCCGATATCATGTTGACGTCTACCAAAATCTGTTTTGTTTGTCAGTCTTCTAGATTTTCTAGATTCCTAATTACTTTTAAATGTAAGGTCTTTGATTTAAAATGCATCTCATGACAACCATCATGAGGGCTTGTTTAATGTCGCTTTGCATTTTAGTCACCGTTATGTACAGTACTTTGCAAAAGATTTATTAAAATGATTTATTTCTTTATATTATGCTTCCATAACACGTTCTTTTTCTTTTGTTAATGTAGTCTTGAGGAATAGTTTTCCAGGCTTCCTGAATTACTTTATTGACTTATTTTCTAGTCTAGTCACCGTACCTGACCAGTTTTAGAGGAATATTTTTGTTTGCTAAGCCACACAATGACCTATGAGTCATTCAAGCATAAAAAAAAAACCTTTAAATACATGAACCAATGAGAAACAGGTGAAGATGATGACAGACCATCAGGCTGGTGATTAGTACACTGGTGATGCTAAATGTTGAGTGGTTGGAACAGATGAATGGGGTTATTAATTAATCTAATCTAGAGTCATCTAATTTTAATTTTATTTACTAAACAATAAAACAATAAAAAAAAACAATACTGTTCATGTTCTTACATAATATGTTGTTAAAATGTTGCAGTAATTCTATAACATGAACCTAAAAAAATACCCCACAAGGTCAATTTGGGGTCATTTACCCCCCAAATTTGCGACCTCTCAAATTAATTGTAAACAATGTGATTCTTATTTAATAGTCACGTAATTAAAGGAAACGTGAACTTTGCGTTTATTTTGCACTAAGGTTCCAATGATGACTACAGCTGTAGCTAAATAGTAAGATATACCAGGTATGTGCTTAAACAATTGTAGAAATATATATGAATACTTTGCTGTTTGTGCTCCAAGAAGGAAAGTGATCCAGGCTTCAACATGGCTCCAATTTTCCGATCGGTGTTGAATTTATTTTAATGTTAAGGATGTTTTTATTTTTTAAGTTCTCTGTAGTTCTTGAAACTTAGCCCAGTGCCATGCTAACAAATAAGTGTGATGTACAATGCCAAGGAAAAGTGTGTAAACCCCTACGCACTTACGTATTTTTATGATCTTTTGTTGGCTTTCGTCGATGAAATGTTTGTAAACGGATCACAGAAGACAGAAAAATAAACAACAATTCAGTTTTGAGCATATTTGAGCACAGAATACTGTCAAAATCAAATCTGCTTGTTAATGTTTATTTTCATAAAAAAAAAAAAAGAAAAGAAACGCTTTGCAGCAACAACAGCCTGACAAATCTGTAGCCTTCTACTAATCAGGGCAGCTTATGGGGTTTCAGATCTAGTGACTGAACTGGCCAACCCATCACCAAGAGTATTCCAGCAGCTACTTTCTTCTCCAGACAATCCTTACACAACCACAAATAATGATTTTCTTACTGCAAAATAAAGTTACCCCCAATCAGTAACCATGCAGACTGAGGATACATTGCACAAAATGCAGATTACCCAATCTCCCATTTCCAAAGCGTCCCCAGATCATGACGTTTCCACCACCATGACTCAATGATGGTGTTGGGAAGCATCTATCATCTTGCATGTGTTCTGCATCTGACATATGTCCTTTGCTTGGGTCCAAACACCTAAAAAATGGACTCATTAGTCCAGAAGAGGTGGTTCCAGTCATTTATAGTTCACTGTTGGTGAATCTTGCCCCACAACTTTGGCCTCTGATTTGCCAACCTTTGTAGGGGAACTTTTTTACAACACTGCCCATAAGGCCAACTGACCTGAGTTTCCTAAACACATTATCTGTGCACACTGGTTTCCATCTTGTTCTATTCAACATTGCAGCCATTTAAGGAGCAGTGAGGTTTCTGTTTTCCCAAGGAGGACACTCGCAAGTACTTGTTTTCTTGGCACTTCCACTGCATCTTTTTGCAGCATGTGTCTGGAGACTACTGTATACACCTTTTAATAAAATCTTTCATTTCTTGGCTATATCTTAAATTTCTTGAGACAAGTATAGACCGGTGGGTTTCTAACGGAAGCTGTTTTGTTTTGCCATTATTAGTTTTAATCTACACTGAAAATGACAGTCCACTCTTCCTATGAAGGAAAAGGCAAATATAGGCAAATTATAGTTTATTGATATTTTAACACCTTGAATGATCAATCTAAGACTTGAATTTCTGGAAAAATAAGATCGCTGCAAAATCTTCAGGTTTAACACTAATTAGGTAGCAAATGCTATTTGTTTTACAGAACGTAACCTTTGAAGTTTTAGATGCTTAACCTGCTGATTAAATTGTGTGTTGTCATATCCAGAAGCTTCTGTCACCAAAAAAATGCTTTTATATGCAAATGCACTTGGCATTAAAGTTCTTTGTTTCATTTCTGGCCTACAGATATTTACATGTAAAATTAAGTCATGAAATAAACATGTATAACAAAGTTTGTACTAAAAAAAAAAAAAAAAAAAAACACACAYACACACACACACACACACACACAGTCTAAGACCCTTGCACAATACTGTACATCAGATGCCATCGATATAGAGACTGACTCAACCAGTGATAGTTCTCAGGTATCAAACAGGCATCCTGGCCAGACTCAATCAAATTAATCTAAAATATTATTGATAGTTTGTTAAATATGCTCTCGTGTGTCTTCCTACTTTATCATCGATGGCTTTGTAAGTCACTTTTGATGAGATTGGCGTGTGCTACGTGTACACTGAGATTTCGGATCAGACCTACAGCACTGATGATGATTGGTATGGTCAGGTATGATTGGCTTCCGTATCTGATTCAATCCTTGCCTGAGCATGCTGTATCCTTCTCGAGGTCACCTTTTCACCAGGTTCCCAAGCGCAGAACGATTGTGGCATCACTGATCAAAATGAACCAGAATTTGGGGTCAAATGTTCTTGGAAACAGTCCCTGGGCCCTGATGTGAAAACACCCTCTCCAGTTTAAATCAGCCTGGCTACATGAGTATGCCAGGTTGTGTAAGAAGGATTACATTTTGGCTACTAAAAATGTTGGGTTTAGGAGTCAATATTTGTTTTCCTTTGTAACTAATCAACCTTATAAAAAGGTTTATAAGGTTGAAAACTTTTTTTTCAAGATAAAAAGTTTTACTTTTCATCTTGAAACTAAATGCATTACACATTAATGATTTAGATTTTAATGAACGTCTCTTTTACCTTGACGAGGTCAATGGCTGTGCTGGAGAAATCGCAGCAGTACACAAAAAGGCCTGGATCACTGGATTTCAAAGAAGAAGAAAAAAACAAAACAAACCAAATCAAACCAATGTGATGACAAATTTTTTACGGAATAAAAGTGCTATTAAAGGAATACTCTAGTATCAACCTAAACTCTTTCCATAGCATCATTGCATTTGACATTTAACATGAAATAAACATGTATAACAAAGTATACTTGTATGTATACTTATTTCTGTACTGAGGAGCAGGGAACAGAATCTAACTGGGGCAGTTGTTTGCCACCTTAACAATGGCTCCTAGACTTACATTTCAGTAACTGTCGTGTATAAAGTCTTTCTTTTTTTTCAGTCGTGGTGCCTAGGAAATAATCACAAGCACCAGGACATTCCTGTAATGTGGTGCTGTGTTAACGTCTTACTTGTTTGTCTTGAGAATTGGGAAGACTGTATTGCCAACTCCACAGCCTACCTACGGCAAAACACATAGAACAGGAAAAAATTAATTGATCATCTCTGACACACCCAGACGTGCATACATGTCTGCACACATATTGCAGGTATACACACACATACCTATCACACATATATCATCTGACTCACCTCCAGAATGCGGTAAGAGGCTGAGGCTCCAGGAAACGCGGCTGCTTCTTTTTTTACTGACGCACACGTCTCTTCGCCATTCAGTTCCAGCTTTGCTGTAATATGGACGAGATCCCCGTCTGTTCCTTCTCCTGAGCCCTGGGAACACTGCGGGCCGAGCTCGGGGAACTCGGTGAAGAGCCAGTGGCGGTCCTTGAAGAAGCGGTTCTCATGGATGGAGTAGAAGTCGTTCCAGTACTCGTTAGCTCTATTCTCAAAATCTTCTGCTTAAACAAAGAGGATATCACTTGTAAGAGTTGTACCAATCAGCAAACACACACCTCCTGGTAGAAATATTACACACCTTGTTTCTCTGTTGGAAGAGGCTCGCTGTTCTCCTGCACCTTTCTCCGGGCTGCATTTTCCTGCTCTTCGGACCACTGCACGTTATCCCTACACATCAGCATAGCACAGAAAACACACAACGCTCATTAACCAGCTCTGTTACACCCCTGTCTATGGTTCTAACATGAAACGGACGGATTTAAAATAAATGACTTATAAACTAAATATTGTCACGAGCTGTGGTGCGAGGCATAATTGCAAGAGGATCCAGGTTTTAAAGGAAACGATGCTTTTATTAAAACACAAAACTCAGGGAAACTCGACCAAAACATAGATACTTTATAAACGGAAACTGAAACTAAAACACGAATAGACAAAACAAAAGACACTATTAAACATGCAGACATTTACTAAGATAAATTAACAGACGCAAGACAAGCAACTCAGACAAACCAAACTATTTATAATAAAACTAATAACCAACTCGGTTCAGGTGAGCGCCCCTGGTCACCTGACCGAGTTGCCATTTGGGAAATGAAGTTTAAACAAAAGGAACTACAAACATAATCACAGGGCGCTTTGGCGCCCTCTAGGGGTTATACCTGACAATATACAATTAATCATTACACTGGCTATTGTGGAAGTGTTTAGGAAACATAATAATTATGAACGGGAATCACCACAGACCAACCAATATTATAATAATGCAAAATCCAGGTACTGATTCGATTTGTATTACGATTCTATTATGCTGTGTATTTATTTTTTTTATGCTCCTAAACAAACTTAGCAAATAATTTGCCTATCACACAAAACACTGTTTAGCCGCCAATGTGCGAAGAGTTTAGAGCCATCTCTAACAAGCCAAACCTTTTAACTGTTGAAAGCTATGTGTAATGTTGCACTTGCCTGTATACAATTCTATTTGTCTGAAATATCTGAGAAAGTATCAAATTTAAAACTTTTATTTATCGGAAGGCAGCATATTCCCTTTTCATATTATTTCATGTAGATTATAAAGAAACTGAAACCAGTTGAACAGCCTACACTCAACTGAAAACGCAAAAATTTGCCATTCCTTAACTAGCATCAAAAGGCTCTCTCTCTCACACACACACACCGAAATGCTAAAATTTGACTGTCCTACTATAGGCACTCATTATAACGTGCAGCATGTGGAACAAAGCTGCGTCAATGAATAACAAATCAAATCTCTGCACCAAACTTTTTTTGAATAGATACAGACATCAGTCACTCAGCCAATCATGGCTACTCATTAGTATGCACCGAGGGCAGGCTTTTCTTTATAAATATTACATTTTCTGCAATATTTAAGAGATAGTCTATTCCTCATCATCTAGAATATGTGCAGCCGTGCTGAATAGTCGCTCAGTCGACCCGCTTGCATGGAGCAGTAATGTAAACCCGAGCTGTCTTAGCCAGAACTGGGAATCGCTCCCTATTTCTCTCTGCATTATTATTTTTGTGATGATGATTTTAGTCTTTTTACTCTCTGCAGTGTAAGGCTTAAGCTTTTTAAGGACTTCCGATATAGGTGGAAGAGCGAGGGTTGAATTACAAGATTTAGTTGCTGCCTCTGTTGATAACTTTTCATACTCTGATTATTCATGAGGCGTTGTTCTGCTTGAGAAGAAACTTTGCATATTGCAAATTTGACACCTTTTAAAGAGACTTGGTAATATGCACAGACTAGCGACGGCATGATGTGTTTTGATGACTGTCGACTCTTGTATTTTGAGTCATCACAATAGTATCGGTTTATGTGATCTGTCAGGTGAGACAGAACCAATCAGTAAAAATAGAGTGATTATTAGGCGAATTGGCGGCCAATCGATTGGAGCATCCTTACTGTATCTGACTGGTCTAAGCAGTTATCAAACTAGAGCGGTTTAAACGTCTTCTAACGTTCTTTGGTTCTAACTGATCACCCTTGGACTGAACTCTGCCAATATCAGCGGTAGGATAAGCGCTGACCTTAAGTTAACGTTGCTTCCATGGAAGCTCCAGCTATTTCCACACCAATGGTAATTTCAAAGCATGATGATTCATTCGGCTGGCTTTCGTTTGAGAAGATAAGAACTACTTGGACCAGTGGAATACAAGTATTTTCTTGATTATGGGGGATGATCCTGTCATACCTTTTAACATATACCAGCTAAAGATACAAATAAAATATAAATGAAGTTATGCCGCCCTGGGTTAAGAGTCCTGACCAAGCGAATCACATTCTCTGTACTCCGTTTTGATAGAGAACATGACAGACAGGCTGAGCGAGAGAAGAGGTTTCCTTTTATCCACTGACTGTTTGCGTCTCATGAAAATCATCCTGTCTTGGTAGCCTGACCTGTAATATTTATCTCCCATAGATTTCACTTCCATTCTTAAAAATACAGAATGAATAACGTACCCATCGGGTCAATACGAAACAAGTCTGTTAGTTACCGATTACTTAACGATTCCGTATTATACAGGACGGTTAGGAACCCCACTCTATGGCTGCGTTCCGTTCCAGTGCACTTCAGAGGGTGCTCCCTACTCCCTGTTCAGGGAATGTCGGTTAAAGGAACTTCCACCATTTAAAACACTCTGCAGTGTCACCAACACAGACGTCACTTTCTCCGTATTTCATATTACAATACTGAAATTAAGTATTGAATATTTACTGCAACAAAAACTACCATTAGAAAAGTATACCTCTGAAATGTTGTATAACTCGTGAATAAATCTTTTGATAAATTTACAAGATGTATGGAGAAATTATTAATGTGCTGTTTTTTTTTCTACAGATTACTAATCTACATTATAGTAGTATAATAGATTTATTCACTGATTAAATATAATTCAAAATGGTTGTTACAATAATATTATGTCATCTTCAATAATAACGATTATAAATATATAATTCCCTTTTTGAGCTTAATTTTATCTCATGCTCCAGCAAGATGCAATGACTAATGGGAAATTTTTCAGCTCCATTTCTGGCGAAGTGATTAACCATTGCTTACTACGCCACTCACAGTTCGCAGTACACTTCCCAGGGTCCTTCAGGCTGATTGGAACACAACCTAACCCCTGATCAAGGGCACTACTTGGTGTGCGGAACAAGGAACTATACACTCCATTTTACTATTACTATTATTCTGGTGCTCAAACCTAAGACTTTTAGTTAGCTGGAGAGAAACAGGAGATTGGTATTACTGTTCACAAACTCCACGTTTCATTTTGTTCTAAACTACTTTCACCCCAGATGAGAACATTAAAATAAACCTGTGATTTGGATTACAGATTATAAAGGCTGCTGAAAATAAATCAACAACTTAAAAAAACCAACAGAATAATAAATAATAACACAGAAATGTAGCAGGATATACACCAATCAGCCATAACATTATGACCACTGTTGCCATTTCACTGGTTTTCCCTTTCTTCAATCAGTTTTGATACGTCCTTGAACACCCCACATGAGCTGCCGTTCTGGAGTTGTTCTGACAGGGTTAAAATGCTTGGTTAAAATTTTTTTTAAACTTATTGTTAAAAATGTTAAATGAGGTTCTCACCACCAAGCACAACCAAGTTATTGGGCTCTTGCCTTATCCTATCAGTTCATTATGTTCAGTCCAGGAGTGCAATAAATGACTGCTGTGTAACTAGAACGAGACTAGCTTATGGATCCCTCTACACCTTCATTCATACAGTATTCGAGACCCTATTGTAAGCTTTTTGTAAACTGGATTCTCAAAACTGCTTGAAAAACAACAAAGTTTCTAAAAATTATGCAGTTTAAATTTATTAATGCATGAGCTTTTTTGTTCCTTTTGTAATAACAGTGCTAATGAAATTACATCACTGTTTAGCAAATACAATCATTTTAATGCCTTGTACATGAGTGTTCATAAAAAAGACGAAAAAGATGAAGAGTACAGAGAGAAAGCAAATACTGTAAGTCAAGAGCAGGTGAAGAGAACAGGTAGGAGCTACCACACAGGATACTACAACTTAAAGGGGTCATAATGTACATTTACCATTTTAGTGTGTTTTCTGATGTACACTTACGGTAAGTTACAGTTTTTTGTGCACCAGAATTACAAAATGTTTTTTATAGTGCAGTGACCTCTTATTTGTCAAAAAATCAAGTAAAATTGAATTCACCTGGTCATGACCACGTTAAACAATATAAAAACAAAAAACAAAATTTTGGGATTGATGATTTAAGGTATATATTTTGTGAAATATCTGCTTCATTTACTTAGCCATGAAGATGAGGAGGACAATGAAGCAATGACAGAAAATGAGTTCAGAGCAGGTGAAGAAAACAGGAAGGTAAAAGCCAGACAGGATTTTATGACTTACACAGTATGATGAAACATGCAGAATAAGTGATTGTAGCCTTAAGAAACAAAATTTGTGAAACGTCTATTTTGTTTACTCAGTAGTGAAGATGAAGATACGCCAAAATCCACAGCAACGGTCACATTAAAAAAAATGGCCGTGACGTGGAAAAGTGCTTTGCAGTACGTACTGTACGCACTTTTCCCTGTCAGAGTACTGCAGGGTATTTGAAAATCTAAGGGGGGGGCAACCCATGATCTTGCATACCCCTCAGCAAAAGTGAAGTTGCGCCCCTGTGTTCTGACCCGGTTGGCTACCCATTAAAATCTGTTCCTTACAGATACAATATCTCGCCAATGGCGGCTGGAAGTGGGGATATATTAGACAGGAAATTAACGTTTTTTTTTCCTGAAGTCGATGGTTTGGATGCAGAAAAAACTGGACAAACATAAGGATTTGAGTGACTTTGACAAGGGCTAAATTGTAATGGCTAGCAAACTGTGTCAGAGCAGCGTCCTAAACAGCGCACTACACGAGAGAACTAAACGTTATGAGACGTCAGTACTGCAGTAACGATGGAAAACTGCTTACTCTTCAGTGAAGTAGTCTAGTGCGCATGCTCGGAGGGAGGTACAGCATCTGAACAAGCTTCTGGTACATAACCGAATGCGGTCCCAGAATAAACACATCTAAGCTACATTTAAAGCCATAAAAAAACGGCACAAGTCTTATTTATCAAGGTTAATAATAAAGACGTGTGTGTACATATAATGAGATAATTAAAGCACTTCAAAAGAGTTTAGTGATAAATAGCGCAGCTATTTCTCACACGCGGGCTCGCACATACCAGGCGTTGTGCTGAAATACTTCCCGCGGGTCCGTGAGAAACCGGGTACCGAACTGAGGCCGCTTGAGCCCGTCCGCCGCCTCTGGTGTCGGTCCATTCGCAGAGTCTGTCATGTTCTCATCTGCTGGCTAGGGCACCGGCAATGTTTTCCCACACCCGTATTCCGACTAAACCCTCCTCCTGTGCTTGGGTTGGCTTGAAGTTCGAGTGCCGTCACATATAGCCCGCCCCTTTTCTGCTTAAAAGATGAGGAGAGCTAAAAAATGCAATGGATGAGCTACAGCATGGGTTCTCAGCAACACCTCAGGCAGATAAAATGACCACAGAACACACTAATTGTTTTATTACCCTTATATCAATTTTATTAATTATTATTTGGTGGCTCACTGGTTAGCACTGACACTCAGGTCTGGGTTCGAGTCCCCTGTGGGATTATGCATGTTCGCATGTTCTCCCAGTGCTTAATGGGTTTTCCCTGGGTACTCCTGTTTCCTCCCACAGTCCAAAGACATGCAGATTAAACTACTTCCCAAGGACTTCCCAAATTGCCTGCAGGGTGTTAATGAATGTGTGAGGGTGTGTGTATGCGTGTGTGACCATCCAGGGTGTACCCCGTCTCATGCCCTAAGTCTCCTCGGATAGTCTCCAGGCTGCCTGAGACCCTGTATACAGGATAAAGTAATATATATGATGAGATAAATATTATTTGGTAATAATTATATTTGAACTTGTACCATTTTATTTGCCTAATCATTTATATAAACCCAATGAAGCTTTATTAAAAAGATTTACATTTACATGGTTCATTCTTTTTCTTTAAAGTTCATAAGTGTTTCTGTAAATTAACATCAAATCAGTGTCAAAAGCTATTTATTAAGGCATTGAATTTGTAACAACTATATAATAACTAAATGAAATCAAACAAAATAAAGATCAACATCATCACATCATTGTTGTTAAAACGACAATAACAAAACTACTGGATACTCCGGTTTCCTCCCGCAGTCCAAAGACATGCAAAGTGGAATAATTGGGCTTTCCAAATTTGCTGCAGTTCTGAATGAGTGTTTGAATGTGAATGTGCCCTGTGATGGGCTGACCCCTGTCCAGGGTACACTGTGCCTTGTGCCCTAAGTCTCCTGGAATAGGCTCCAGGCCCCCCATGACCGTGTATACAGAATAAAACAATAGAAAATAACTAAATAAAAGCCTTATTAAACAGATAGGTTTTCAAGTCAGATTCAAAGTTAATCAGTTTTTTAGTTGATTAAGTTGTCATGTAGTCTGTATTTTTTCAAAATTTTCTTTGCATATGTAATGTATATAATATATACAGTGTAATTCATTGCACCAGTACTGCAGTGCTAGCAGTTTCTGTCACAAAATCCTATCTTATGAAATTAGCATTTTTTTTGTTTATACAGTACATACATTTATTACACGTGTGAAAAAAAATTACTTTGTGAAACTATTCATTTTCATATGAAGCATATCGGTCACATACACTGTAAACATACAGCACACCATCTGCTGAATCCAGCGAAAGGGGCGCGCAGTGTGAACCATGAGCCAATCACAGCGCAGGAGGCGGGACTAATCGGAAAACGGGTAGGAAATTTAAATGCTGCGGCACGCTTCTATCAGAGGGCGCCGCCATTATGTTTTACACGAACCGGAGGTAGTTTTTAATTCCCCTGCCCAGTTTTTCTAAAGTTATGTGTTATATCGCCATCTAGCGGGCGCTATGAGAATAATATCAGCTCAACAAAGATATAATAATTTCTAGTGTTATTGAAAAAAAAAAACGTATTTATTCTTATTTATTATTATCGCTGTTTTTACATTATTATTACATTATTATTATTACAATAACATTATTATTATTATTATTTTGTAATTATACATGTGCATTAAAAATATTGAAACGAAAACGACTGAAAGCTCAAATCTCAGAACTGCTTAGCTAGGAAAAGGCTATCCATGCGGATAAATGATCCATGTTACACAGATAACATTGATAAAAAAATATGTTTAAAATGATGCTAAGTTGTTTTCTGGTTTCCTGTCTTTTCTATTCAAGCAGCACCGAACTGTAAAGCAGTATATTCTGTGCATGAAGGTAAAAATGTGAAAAATCAAGTAAAAGTGGCAATTTTTCAAACTAGTGGGCACAATAAATACAGATTGAAAATTTTATTGTATATGTATTTTTTTTTATATTAAAACGATTTACCATCTGCACTGAATTGTGTCATTGATGGCAGAAGAAACACAGTGGAGGCTTTTTTTTTCCTCCCTTGAGATATTCTGCTGCTTTCCATGGCATGAAAAATAAGTCAATAAAAGAACATGAGAAATTGATTGGATTTGGCTCTCTGCCTGACATTTTCATGAATGACTGAATCTGCCAAACTCCAAACTCCATCAGCATCCGAGCTGCTGCTTCCATGGCAACCAAAGTTCCAAAGTAAAGCAGTGAAACTCTAAGACATGATGTAGTATCTATGGCAACCGAAGTTCCAGTGGGTGAAGTGACATGTCCACATGAGCGCCATCCTCTGAGGTTTACTCCCCACTTACACAATGCCAACACTAAACTACATTAGCTGTTCTAATTGCACGCCTTGACAACTTATCAACTTTTTTTTTTCTAGCAGTCATTATTTCAAAACCCAAAAGCCAGACTAATTAACATTAATATGGCTTTAATGTCATGACAGCGAGGTGAGGCCTACTGCCTAATGGAGGCTCTAGTGATGTTCTCACTAGAGGGTCATGTGGTCTGGCATTGGGGGGCTAGCTCGATGACAACATGTTCCTGATAAAGGCTGTGCAAATGCCAGACTTCAGTTTCTATAAATCTTACATCTGCATATTATGATCATAATTGTGTATTGAAAACTCAAGGAAACTGACTGCATTGCTTTGTTCATGTGCCTCAAAGATCAGATAATACAAAATAAGTTCAACAGCCACATCATTATATACTGTGCTACTATTACACAGAAGCACTTAAGCCTTAGAGCAGTGCAGGTCATTATCTCCCAACATGAGGATGTAGGGGTTCGGCCTGGACACTTCATCCTGCTGGAGATATTCCACGGTGTTGGTTCCAACCTTAATAATAATAATAATAATAATACATTTTATTTATAATGCACTTTATATTTGAGGCAAATCTCAAAGTGCTA
>QMIH01000994.1:6761-26014 GCA_003987875.1 Clarias batrachus
AAAAATATATATATATATATATATATATATATATAAATGAATAAAACGACACAGTGGCAGGATGTGGAGGGCCTACATATGACTATGTTGCAACAGGCGCACCACATGGATCGAGCTGCATACCTTATCCATTTCTGTTTATTTATTATTTKTTTAATGAGGATTTATAATCTGCAATTCTACACAGCAAAATCCTTAGTCTTGAAAGAACACCCAGAGTGTTGATTTAACACTTTCAGAGGACATTCGTGACCATTAGGTCATATATAAACACTTGGGGTGTTAAATCAGCACTGGGAACTTTGCAGTTCGCTAACAGCAGATAATTGGATGAATTATCTTATTAAAATGATGTTTGCCAATATTTATTTATAACCAAAAAGTATTTAAAAATACATATTACCTGTAATAATGATTAAATAATTGCACAGGTCAATATTGTGATTAAAGCTTTTTATGTGATTGATTGTTCAGTACTACATAGTCTGTTTACACTTGGGCTGAGATTAGGTGGAGCGGCCATCATGCAAGTCCCTGAGTAYGAGTCGGCACGATAGAAAGACAAACATACTCCATGCGAACACATTATTATTATTATTAACCTTTCATTCAAATTACACGACCACTGTCACCGCTGTACTATTATATAAAAAACACCACAACCTTTAAATTTGAGAATTTAACCTCACTAGTATCTTTGACATTTAGTTTCTTGCTTTTCACACGAAGCTGTCACTTCATGGAAGTGAAAATGCTCAGCGTTTCCATGTAATTTAATAATTAAATTCTTTTTCTTATTCTCATCAGGGCAAGTTCTCAAAGAAACTGYGCATATTGAACCGTCCATTAACATCCCATTTAGATTGATTCATTCTCAGTCAATATGAACGTCTGAATATAGCATCAGCTTTATAGCTGACCTCTGACCCCTGGAAGCATGCGGCCGCACTTTAAGTCACTAACAGCACCTGTTGTGTGGTGGACTTGTGTGTTTAGGCTCAAGCTCATGTGATGAAGATAACTGTCCAAGAGTAGCTCGTCTGCAACCGGCAGCAATTACTATGCGCACCGAAAATGGAATGCACATGTGGCGAGGACATGTGCTTTGTACAAACATGGCCCGTACAGTTATTCTAAGAGCTCAGGCCTAATCCGTCTACAGAGCTTACGTTTGGAAGGAAGGATATTTTTTTACGATAATTCATTAAATCTTTCCTCGTTCACAGAGAACAATAAGAGGTTTTGATGTATGCYTTTTCTCCTTCACAGAGACTGCTGATACAGATTGGGTTTATCATTATACAAGTCATGTGTGTTTTCTGTATGGATTGCTTTGTTCTCTGCCCGAAGGCTAATTGGTCAAGGGGGTTGGGGATGTAGACGTGTGACTGGACACTTTTGTCCTCAGTGAGCAGAACATACTGTCTTTGTGGTTAGATCCATTTGAAAGCCGTTACATCTGCCCTGTCGCTCATAATAGGGGTGTAGACTTAATACTGGCCATCTGTAAACGAAGCTCGGGCAGAGACAAAGCCGCCATTATCATCTCGACTTAATTAACTCTCTGTCATTAAAGAAAAGCAAAACTTTGTAAATGAATCAAGCTGTGATCTGATTACTTGTTCGCACTTTGGCTCGTTCCGTGTGACACATCAGTTTGTTATGGGAGTTGACTTGATGGAGTAAAAAGGAGAAGGACACAGGAARTATTCTAGACAGCAGTCTGGTAAAGGAAAAAGAGCGTGCAATTTTTATTACTTTCTTATTACACAACACTAAAGCCACAGACATTTTGTGATATTCTGTTCATGTGAACAGAAAAAGTCACAGTTTAAAGGTCCCATAAAATCCCGAGAGTTAATGCATTAGCTGAAATACGTCAAAGACCATTTCTGCTTTTTTTCCCCACTCCTCTGAGGAGTGGCTATGTAAGTGAACTACTGCTGTGCCACACCCACCAGGGAACAACACGCCTGAGGAACACACTGGGGGAGGGGCTATTCTTATATGAAGTCACAATAGGGGATATCTACTATAATTGGCTTGTACAAGAATAGAGAAAGGGAAAAATTTGCTATATTTTGTCCATGCACACTGGAGACACATCAGAATGTCTAAAAATTATTAAAAAGTTGATTTTGCATGATCGGTCGACTTTAAAGTGTGTCAAGTTTTATATTGTACCATTTCTTAACTCATTTAAGGTGGTCATCTTGGAGCATTATTCAGGATTTAGTGTATATTATCCATTAGATAAGAAATAAAACATAATAGAAAAAAAGTTATAGGAAATCACTGAACGGTAATGTTTACTTTACGTTTAAAGTTAATGTTTATGATAGCTTTCTTTACTATTCGAAATTTCCTACATTTTAAGAGAAATGTAAAAGTCAATGTGAATTTTCAGCATTTATGAGAAAAATATGATTGCATTTTTTGCAAGTTACAGAAATGAAAAAAAAAAATTACATATAAAAAATCAGGATATGTTAAAATAATTGTGTATCTAGTTAATTCTGTTCCTTCCATAAAAAAAAATAAAAAAAAGAATTCAGTAATAAAACATGTAAATTGGCTGAATACCTTCTTATAAACAAGCACTTTTGTGATGTATTGCATCATTCTCCTCTTTCWCTATTTACTCSACATCCCCCTGTTCAGTAACATTTATGGACCAGTTTAATGGAGAAACACTCGAGTGTTTAAAGGGTTTAAAGTTTCAGCAGGTATGTATTCGTCCTCGCCTATACCACAAAGTGTAAGATCGTAAATAACCTAGGCGTGACCAGAACAGAGCCCTGTGGGTCACCTACACGTGGATTGTTTTAGCAGCACCTGCTGTGCTGTTACACGGGCACCGCCAACTATTTATCCCTTCAACAATTGAAGTAACAGTTTAGTAAGAAAAGCATTATTACAGAGACATTGCAATTATATGAATGATATTAATTTTCACACCTAGTCTTKAATTATTTTCTACAGTGGAAATGACCGTGGCAGCATTCATTTCCAAACGAGTTTTCTCTTTCCTCACGCAGGTGCTCTGTATATTATTACTATTTACCTCAGGCACCAGCATGATCTCAGCGTGGTCCTTTGCCATGTGTTTTATTCCTCTGTCTCTGTTGCTCATAAAAACAGTAGTTAAGTCTGAGAAAAGCCTCTCTACTAAGCGCTTCTCATCCTGGTTAAACTCTGTGGAGCGCCGAAGCGTTGCCAAACCTCAGCCTCTGTCAGTATACGAGTCTTGAATTGTCATCATCTCCGAGAGCAAAGCTGTAACAGCTGGAAGCTTGAGAGAGCAATTAGAATCATCTCTGTCTGAATGGACATCAAGGCCAAGCTCATTCAGCCATAGTTACACGTTTTTGTTGTTGTTGTTGTTTTCTTTCAGGAAGCTTGTCATAGCTATTGTTCAGACTTTTTACTAGGTGTGGTCTGCATTCACTGGTGTGAATAGCGACCCTTTAAACTCTTTACTATGGGTTTAATGTTTTGGACAAATGGCACAATGTATCGATAGAGCGATCTGTGAAAATCAAATCCTTCTCGTTCCACAGTGGGGAACTGAATCAGCACCGTTCTCATGTAGCAGTCTGAACCAGTGCCAGCTCTTTATTTCAGAATAGCGGCAACAGTTTTGATATTCGTACCTCGAGTTAGCAGATTAAAATCGATTACTGAGATTTGTAACGCGAGCCGAGCATCCGGACCCGTCTCTCCTGGCCTAAAACACACATCTGAATGTTTTCCCCGTGTGAGCGCACCAGAGCTCTTGGTTAGTGGTTCATGGATGGAGTGACCACAAGGAGCCTGTAACTCGTGGGAAAGCAGAAACAAAAAGAACTTCTGGAGGATTTCACTGAAGCGAAATCATTTGGGAAGCAATCATTCAACACCAAAACGGAAAGAATAATCTGTTATATTTATTTCCTCTGGAGCCAAGCTGTGAAAGCCTGTAAATAATTCTCACACATTTTGCAGATTTTGTACCAGCTAGTGTGTCCCTACGTCGTCCGCCTGGCTATCAGGATACCTATCTTCCCCTGAAATAGCAGCGAGATAAAAAACAATTATCACCTCCCCACGCTTCAAATTCAATAGAGGAAAGCGTGACGCACACGGGATGCTGAAACTTGCTCATTCTCTCACACAACCTCATTATCATGGAATAGTGCCGCGGACTAAAATAAGATTCTTCTACACAAATTCATTAGGAGAGTTATTTCAAGTATGAAACATGATGATGATGATGATGATGATGGACCCCATGGTTGTTAAAAAATAAATAAGCACCCTGGCATACATGGGTCTGTTGAGATTCCCTTGTTGTTTGAAAGTCAGTAGGCACCAGGCTGTGCTCGTGGTTCTGTGGAGAAATCTGGTGTTTATTTCAGAGCAGAGAGTCCACGGCTAATGGAAGGGTGTCTAGCTATGCTGTTCTCTAAGGACACAGACAGGGCAGTGAAGACAAATCTGACCCAGGTTGCAGGCCATGTGCACAAAAGCTGGTGGTGGGGATGATGGATGGATGTCCACCCGACCCCATTTTTAGACTTGTTTGGGTGGTGGTCTGAAAGCCATAGGAATAATCAGATATAGTAGTTGCTGTGCTGTCTGGAAAGTACCTTGGAAGGTTTCATGAAGTTTAGAAAGTATCTTTAGTGGCAATCTGCGTATTAAACGGTAGCAATCTGTCAGGCATTAGTTACTCATTGTTCCACATTTTTCCTGAGAAAAAAAAAAAAACTTTGACCTTTTCTTCACCCGGGCCTGGTCAGGAAATGCCTACGCTACAGTCATCTAAAAATGTCTAAAAGTCTCGGGATTTCACAGGCCTGTGTACCTCCTTAAGGACTTCTTTTAGAATTTAGTGGGAGGGCAGATGGAGAGGTTTTTAAGCAAAGCAACGAGCAGTCCCTCCCCAATTCCTTTTTTTTTTTTTTGCTTTTTCCATCTGGTCTTCACGTCTGAATAGGGTTCCTGTGGGTGGTCCCTGGGGCCTCCGGGCCAGAGGCTTCCTGTTGCCTTCAGGCCTGCTGCTCGCTGTCTCTCCCTGATGTACTGTGCCTTAGGGGTGAAAGGGCTTGATGGATGCTGCATTGTGCTGTGATCAATAAGCCATTTTTGATATGTCATCTTATCAATAATCCTTAATATCTATCGCCATTGCAAACCTGTTCGCGCCAGTCTGATCCACTCCAGAAAGTTTCCGTGCTGCTGATTCTTTAAGGGGTGCGGTTGGTTGGTTGGACGTTGGTATCTGAATAACGGTGTTGTGTTTACACTGAGGGGGAAGGAGAGCGACACGAGGATAGCGACTCTCATCATGTTTGTCTTTTAAAGGAAAAGTTTCAAGGTACTTGTACTTACAGTAAACAGCAGCTGAGTCCTTGGGGAAGGGACAATCAGTGATGCAAACAATGCCTTGTAGAGTTGTGGAATTCTGGGACAGGTGTCTGCTGCACCATGAGGAAGACAGTTAATGGGACTCACTGAGATGTTTGCATGGTTCTTTTTCCTTCCGGGAGTAAGAAAAGGAACCGAAGCAGCAGGCTGTTCCCTGTGGAGACATGTCGTGTAGATCTTGATCAGCATGGCATCTAAATATGCAAGGGCATGCTATTGAGATTCAAGCAGGACAGCATGTCGACAATAGCATTCAGACTAAGCCGAATTTGTTACAGATGGTCATTATATTGTAATTCCAGGAGAAAGGAACTCTATAATGGAACTCTATATTTGCATTTAGGAATGGGAGATATCTCAGAGTAAACCTTTTTCATTGATTATTCGTTGATAATTGTTTTGCTCATCATTTCCAGTGTAATCACCGTGTTTGGATTTCTCCCACAGTAATTGAACATACTGTCTGAATTAGAGGAGCCCACGTTTAGAGGCTAGCGCTGAACACGTGCCTGGTGTGGCACACGGGGGAAAACAATGCTATCTAAGTAAATGAGAAGTGGGGTGGGCGACGACAAAGAAGCTTTGTTCCTCCAGAGGCCTCAAGGTCTCTGTTTCCTACTGATGACTGCAGTGGTGTGTGAGGGAGATTGGGTGTCTCCTGAAGGTGTGAAGGTTACAGGTCACGAAGCAGCATTTCTCACATCTGAACATCTCTGTGCCTTGAGGGCTGGAAACCATACTACTATGTTTGAGGAGCCGTGTTTTTGACCTGGTTTTACTTGCTTTCAGGGAAAATTTCGTTCACATGCTCAAACCCTTACACTTCATTTCTTCCTGCTCGCTGATCATTTTCTCTGATGATCTCTGATTTTGGAATCTATTAGAGCCAAATTCTGTAAGGGAAACCTGGTGTGCCAAGCAGGTAAAAGCAGAAATGAGATGCAAGGAAATCATTTGGGGGAAGAAAGGGTCTTTGTAATTACGTGCAGTATATTAGACACAGGATAATTGGCTTGGGTATCGTAGACACTGTGCCAGGAAAGTGAGGTTTGGGACTTTGCCTTCTACCAGGTTTCCACTATAAAACAGAGGATAGTCAGTCCAGTAATTCTAAGAAAACTGCATTGCAGTAATCTTTTTTGGTATCAATATGATTAATATGATTATCAGGAAATGTTGAGATAACTTGCTGTAAAGTACTGGTTTACAGGTAAAGGGGAAACTGTCCAACGCTTGTATTAAAGAAGTATTTCCTCGGGAACGTACAGTGTTTTTGATTRAACTGCTGTTTCATGGTTGGTGATTTCCTCAGCTTGAGATGTAGAAGAATGCTGCTCGAGACTGATTGGGAAAGTGTCTATACAGTAGATGCTGCTTGTTTTTCTTGCAACTGAAGAAAACTTTCAGTTGCGATACAGAAATCAGGATGTAGATTTAGATTCCTAACGGGTTAGTCAGAAGAGATAATGGCAAGGAAAACTCCCTGATGCAGGATGAGGAACCAGAGTCAAAAGGGAACTCGTGCTCTTCTGGGTGACACTGGCTTATGAATCCTTACAGCAGTAGGGTAGTAAATTTTCCTGACTAATTGTGCTGAAATATGTTCGGTATGACCGAATGGTCTTGCTGATAACCGCAGCAGTTTACGGGTACAAACAGTATCCATGTGAGAATATTCACAGAAGTAAGGGTGAGTCATGGGCGTGAAGTGTTTTTGGGAAGAGCAAATCAACACCAGGAGCTGGTCTGTGGAGCTGGGGATTGACCTTTTGAGCTGGAATAAAGGAAGAATAAAGGTAATGGTTGACTCAGAGGTTAAGAAGGAAAAAAAAACAACAGGACATGAAAGTCCTGGACACAAGTATACCCTTCATAAAGAAACCATCTTGCATTAGGCTTGATAGTACACTACATGGTTGGCTACCCTATATGTCCCGTTAGAAGTGTGTAAGGAGCACGCGTTCCTCAGGTTCCTCGTGCTCGGTTTCCATGCACCCAGGCTGTGGTATTGGTCGGTCAGAGCTACCTTAACCCTGTCACTCAGAGTCTGCTCTGAACAGCAGTTCGATTGTGTTCCCGTTCTCTTTTAATGCACACGATATGCTTTAGAGTTGACTAGCTTAGTGTTCTCGACCCAGCGTGTTACATCTGACACAGCGCAGAGCAGCTTGAGGACGAGTTCCTTCGCATCTGATCGGAGGCCAGTTTAGTGGTTTCTCTCCTAATTGTAAAGGTTACGCAGTGGAGAAGGAAAGCTGGTCTTCGATTAGAACAAAAAGGTCCTTCTGTTCTAAGAGAGGAAAAAGCGAGCAAATATTCCCACCAAGGTTTAAAAGACCCATACAAATGCAGCACAGCAGAAATTAAGATCAGACCGTACAGTGTGCGGGAGTATTACATTTCTGAGTAACTTGTACAAAAGATGCTTGTTTTAAAGAATGAAGGGTGTAAGTTTGACAGGTTCCATATCTACTGAAATCTTGAATTAATTAAACATTTTAAATCATGCTTTTTTTCTGTGATGACTTTATTTTCATCAGCGACATAAAAACAGTTCTTTCTACAGCTTATGTTTGCCATAAAATGGTCAATATAACTATTTATAAGGAATAGGACTCACCAAGGGTCCTCGATATGGTATTATCACAATACCACAATAGGATATTATCACAATACCACAATATTATCACAATACCACGGTACAATATTATCACAATACCATGATACAAAATTATCACAATACCACAATATTATCACAATACCACGATACAATATTATCACGATACGACGATACAAAATTATCACAATATTATCACAATACCATGATACAATATTATCACGATACCACGATACAATATTATCACGATACCACGATACAATATTATCACGATACCACAATACAATATTACCAGAGTACCACGATACAATATTATCACAATACCACAATATTATCACAATACCATGATACAATATTATCACAATACCATGATACAATATTATCACGATACCACGATACAATATTATCACGATACCACGATACAATATTATCACGATACCACGATACAATATTATCACGATACCACGATACAATATTATCACGATACCACAATACAATATTACCAGAGTACCACGATACAATATTATCACAATACCACAATATTATCACAATACCATGATACAATATTATCACAATACCATGATACAATATTATCACGAAACAATATTATGACGATTTGTGATTCTATAAATATCCTGATCCTATATATATTTTTAACATTTTGTTAAAATGCTAAACAACGTTAGCAAATAATTGAAAATAATTAATATAAATAATTAAAAATAATTAATAAAAACCATGCCAGATGCTGCCTGCCAATGCATGAATAGTTTAGGATTATAGAAGAACTGCTCATTTTTTCCACCTCAATTGCAAACATTAGTTTTTAAAAATTGACTTTGGAGTCTGAGAAAAGAAGATTTGTCTGTATATCATGTAGAGTACGACAAAAGGGGTTGTCAAAACTGTAGCAGATAAAATGTAAAAAAAAAAAAACAATGTTTATGTTTAACATTTGAGGTTAAAATCGGCACCACTAAGTTGCCACCATTGGGCCCTTGAGCAAGGCCCTTAACCCTTGACTGCCCTGAAATAAAAATAGAAGTTGCTCTGGATAAGGACGTTTACTAAATGCTGTAATTGTAAATGTAAAATATGCATGCATAAGTTTCCAATCTCTTAAACAGAACCCGAATGTTAATAACGCTGCCACTCGTACATACAGTGCCTACTAATGAGGGCAAACTTTAGTTCCAAACAGTTTTAAGGATATTGCTTTCAGCAGTTAACCTAACAGCTCCACAGAAATTTGGATTAAATTTTTAAACATCCTTAATGAGCAGTTCAGAGGCGTTGTGGGCAAGAGCAAAAACTCCCTCGGACAGCCATCATCACCACGATTTTAATGCAGGTCTGCTGAGGTGCCGTGGAACGCTGAACAGATTCAATCATCAGTCAAGTCCACACTATGAGTAATTAGTGTGAAGGGCAGTTGTGAATGGAGCAGAGCCTGCTGCCTGACTTGACCACGATAAGGGCTGCACTCATTAAATCAGGCCAGATAAACACCACTTTATTTTTACCTAGTGCTAAAAGGATCAGCACCTCACCTAGAGGCACAGTTGTTCATTTTAAAGTCTTCACACACACGCATTCCTGCCTGCCTGTTAAACGAGTCTCTTATCTCTATCTCGAAAGGAAGTAAGTGGAGAGGGTGTGAGCACGGAGCTGCCTTCTCTTATTGCTCTGAATTGCCCGTCTATATAGCATATGCTTTAGTAAACAGCTCTAAGGCAGGTGCTTTCAAATGCCATTAGAGTGAGCTATGTGTCAGAGTGAGGGTCAACATCTGGAGGGTTCAATTTCCCCGTTCCATGCGCTGATGTGGGTGGAGAACACGGCCTGGTGTCTTAATCATGCTCCGAACAATCGGCTTCATGAAGGCAGGTCCAGCGTGACAGATCAGGGTGCGAGGCGTTCGGGCTCGGCCTAATGAATGAACGATTATGTTTTCACACACAGGCAGGTGGCCTTCCGACAATCCCACTCAGACATCAGAGCTCAAGGGCCTCCTGGGTCTTCCAGGAGCAAGACCTTGCACTTAACACCCACTGATACATTCAGGAACAACAAGCACATGTTAGACCAAACATAACACTGCTGCCAGACCAATTACGCACCAGGAATGCACCCTGTACAGCGTGCTGTGTGAGTGATTGCTGAGAGATCAAGCTAGAGTCCTGCAGTAACCTTGAACATGTGTTACAGGACACACACCTCCTCATTTCCCTTTCTCCATGTATAAACATTTTGGTTGTGGGATTTTATTTCCTTCTGCTGTAGAATTAAGACTGTTGATATCCTGCAGGTTATTTTCAGCGACTGTGGAGTTCAAATCAGCTGATTTGTTTCGGTCACACAGAGAGAAAGCAGGGTGTGGGAAAAGTAGACTGTAGGGAGGGTGTGGAGTCACAGGAGATGCTCTCCATTACGGGATGTTCCTAAACATATTCATTCACATTCTCATTCAACAAGGCAGTTCCCATAGCAAAGCTGTTGGTTTTTAATGCCATGTATTCTTTGAGGCAGTATGACTAATTGTAGCAGCATCAAGGATTAGAATATGGAGGACTTCTAGAGTGTACTAGAAGGTAAGGAATAAAACCTGACAGGGCATGCTGTTACAGGGAAATAATCAAAAGCAGGTGGAGGATTATACAGCCCAGTGTGGCACGCAGCTAAGTTAATAAAAAAAAATATATGAACCATTTTTTAGGTAATTAATCAGTGTTTTCGGATTTAACAATGCGATAGCAAAATGGTATAATAATTCTATTGTCAATCGTTCTGTAGGATTCTAAAGACATTTCTTCAATTTCCGTGCAATGTTGTTACCATTAGGAACATTTGCAGTTATATTCTCTGTAATCTGTGTAAAAAAAATAGTTGGAGATGTGAAAATCGATTTGGTTATGAATCACAATTCTTCCATGTGGTGATTCATGTATCACCATGACCGATCACGTTGGACATAACCAATTCTGTGCCGAGTGCACTAGYTTATGAGTAGTGCACCAGAAGCACATTTTTATGGCATTACATTATCAAACGTTAAGGTATTTAACCGTGGCTCAGAAGGTCTCAGGTTCAAACCCCATCACCATTAAGTTGGGCCATTGAGCAAGGCCCGTTAACCCTCAACTGCTCAGATATATAATGAGATAGAAATGTAAGTCGCTCTGGATAAGGCCGTCTGCCAAATGCAAATACTCTAAATGTAAAAGTTGCACGTTAAAAAGTCTCCGACCTGCCTTTCTCTCCAAATTTGTCACTACACACTTGTACACCAGTCACAAAACACCCCGTGAGGTGTACTTGAACTTCATTATTCTTTGAAGGCATATTCTCCTACAGGTGGTACACTCTGAACTATTCATTACTGGTGGTAGGAGAGCTATCTATTATCTAGAAATAATAATTAGGCGGATGACAGAGATACACACTGCTCAGTAAAAAGTGAGCTTTTTGTTAAATTTTAAACTAAAATATTAATCGAATCGCCACCTAGATATCATCATAATATCGAATAATACTGAATGTTTAATCATGTTTCTGTCATCTGTATTTATTTATTTAGAGAATACTAGTACAGCATGTATAGGAAGGGCCTGAGCAAGCTTTGAGGCTAGGATACGACTGTGTACAGGCCACAGAGGAAACCCCACTCCCACTGTGGCAGAGCCTGAATGTCAGCAAATACCTCGGCCATGTTGTCTCCGCTTCTGGACACATGCAGTTAAAGGTCATACCCTGTGCAAGCGGACAAATTGGTAGTGGGCTGATTTTCATGGTGGCCGCGGTGGCCACGCAGATTTCGATCTTTTGTAAAAGCACTAGCACTTCTAATTGAATCTCTGCGCGCATGGGCTCGCCAATGTGTTTTTAATTGCGCCAATGTGTTTCTCATTTTGCAGTTGTGTACACCGCAAGAGAAAGGCATTTTATACCCTCAAACTCAATATTGGCTATTTTTGTGTTCTTATATAAAGCATCTTTTTGAAGAAATACCATATTATTAACAGATCATAACGCATTTGCAGTACACAACATTAATCTGATGGGAACACGGCCACTTGTTGGAATTTTCAATAATAAACATTCAAGCAATTTCCCATAAACTGACTGATTTTCAAACTTTTTTTTTTTTTGCAGTTAAAAAAAATAAATAAAACATATTTTCGTAATATGTTACGAATTAGTACGATTGTTACAGGCTTCATATTTCTTTTATCTTATCTTATGATAGAACTGCCAGAGATACAGAAGAAGAAAAGCTTTGATTTTAAATGAAGAAACTGAACTTATATTTATGATTATAGTCACTCATTTCAAGGAGAAATTTTGTAACAATTAATAACAATATGCAATAAGATAAGATATTTTTCTATATGTCAGTGCTAACAGTGTTAAAGATTTATTACAAAATGGCGTGTCAGACCCTGTAACTGTTTATAATTACATTTTAACTTTGTGGAATGCCAGCAAACAACAAGGAGGCGTAGAGTTTAGCACTGTCACTCCACACCTTCAGGGTCGGGGGTTCAGATCTCGCCCCTGGTGTGTGTGCTTAGAGATTGCATGTTATCCCTGTGCCTCTTGGTTATCCTTTCCTCTGGGTATTCCAGTTTCCCCTACAGCGGTGTAAGCTGATGGGTCTTTCCAAAAGTTGCCTATAGTGTATGATTGGGTGTCTGGAATGAGTCAGACTTGTGCCTCAAGTTTCCTGGATAGACAATGGATGGACGGATGGGTATGTCAACACATTGGTTACTGTTATCACTATAAATAGTCATTCCTTCACCAGGCTTTTTTTCCCTTCTCCTAATCAATAAGTTCAGACAACAATGGGTTACTGAGAACCGACAAAGCATACAAGCCTCTGTTCTAACAGCTTTACGTAAAGTTACAGCTTTACCTGACACTGTCGACTCCTTACCTCCTGGCAGTTATCTTCAAAAAGTTTTAAGAATTTAACGGTGCTGAGGTATAATACAAATGATCAAACTATTCATGTATTGTCTAAGCAGACGGAATGTAGACCACTGATTTGGACACACCTTCTAATTCCATGGTCGTTCAAAATATACAATGATCTGCTCTGAACAGTCGATACTGAGAAGTGTCTGCTACTTTCATATGCTCTATAAAGCCTTTATAACGGCTCTGATCTGAGGTGATGGTCATTTGTGATTTTTAAGGCTCGCAACTCTAAATAAGCTGTTTGCTGTTGTTGTTACTTAATTATCTAATTCCATATGTTATTATGTCATAGTTTTATTRTGTGTAAATGTACAAGATTATTCATGAATGTAGAAAAATAAATCCGAACTTGTATCTAAACTTTAGACTGGAACTGTACGTGGGTGTGTCTTACAGTCTGACACAACTTATGACTCAGGAAATGAGGTTTATTTAAGACGGTGCAAGATATTAGTTCATAACACAGATGTTCGTGGCTATTAGTTTGTCTTCATTTGCTATGACGGCTTTGTTGCCAAGTCATATTTGCACACCTGTGTAAGGCGTCTACTGTTAACATGAAGAAATGTCATWGCAGTTCCTGTGTTTTGCATAAAACTTTGTAGTAGTGTTAATAACAACCGCTATAAAGCACCCGGCTATAAATACTGTAACACATTATGAGTGTAAATCATGTTGACTTTCGGAGACACTGTTTACAGCAAGCTAACGTTTGTCCTCGTCGAGTGGAATTTATGACCCTGGGATGGCAGACCTCTGATTTGCCTCGTCTTTGTGCTGCTACAGTGTGTATTTATTTCTGTGTATTCCAAACTGAAACGTTTTCTTTTGGGAAACGCCCTCGTATTTTCTCTGCGAAATCATATCTCGGAATCTGTACTCGATGCCATCGTGTTTAGAAAGATCTTTATCCAAGAGGTTCTGCAGAATACTTTAAATGGATGGCAAATTAAATGGATATGCACTTTAGTAAGAGTTAACTTTCTTAAGAGCTAGATCTGTCCTTCGACATAAATCATGCCTGGGGTTTTAGCAATATTGCTTTGTTTTTGCTGCTTGGTGAGAGTTCCCAGCCTGTCTCCTTTAGCTTGGCAGCAGCGTTCCTGCTAAACGCCAAAGAAAAGGTTTGTCATGGATGTCCCGTGCACTAGCACCGATTTCTGCTTTTCTCAGTGGGACTGAGCTGCTTTTTATGTGTGTGTGTGTGCAATGCTCTTAACTGTACGCTGAGCCTGAGCTTAACTCTGGACTTCCACATGAAAAGCAGGCAGGAAGCTGCTATTTAAGACCACGCTGGAGTAAATACAGAAACGACTCGTAAACATAATGGGCTGAATTCAAAGGGCGTGTGCTATAGAAGGAAAGTGTGTGTTTTCAGTCATACCCGGACGCACAGAGGACATTTCTCAAAGTCTTTTAACTACWCCCCGGTTTATGCTGGTCTCACAGCAGCCCAGAAGCTAGGCCCGGAGCAGGAGATTGATGAAGCTTTGGAAATCTTTCACATTATTCTAGGATTTCTATTAAATATTGTTCTCCAGTATAAACGTAGCTGTAATAAAACATGGCCAGCTCTTATGCAATCACCGAATTTGGCAGCGGATCGCAGTGCTCTTCATTCTGGCTCAGAGATGCCCAGGGTGGAGCGCAATCAGAAGCCCAGTCTTTCCAGTTAAGCAGCAGTCGGGTCATACTGGGGAAAGTCCCGGCACAGGACTGTGGGAATGGATCTGTCTGGATCCAGCTGTGAGATTGAGACAATAAAATCAAAAACACTAGCGTTTACGAGAAACTCAAAGGCATGAGCTGTTTTTAGACGGGGGGGAAGTAATGGTCACTGCTTTGTATATACGTAGGTGTTAGCTAAGATTATACCCTAGCGCAACAGTATAGGGGCATGTGGGTTCATTTGATTTATGCCCTCACGTCTGGATTCAGTGTCCACATGAAAATCATAAAACACGTCCTGCAAACAGGATTCGTATGGGTTTGCTGGTTTCGGTCCATGTTTTCTTCAAGGTTACATAAACCAGACAATTGTGTGGCAATTCCTTATACAAACGAACACTCTTGTTTTCTCTTCTCAGCTTACCGTGATGTCGAAATCCTGTGATCTCACCATTTGGAGCAAATCAGAAAACTAGCTAAAAAAAGCCATGTCATTTTTATAAGCTCTCAGTTTACATATTGTAGAGAGCCCCACACTGAGCGAGCTGTTCTGCTCTGTTTTTGCAACTAATCCTGAATAGATTTTCATGGATTTCATTTTAGATCAAATCGCGTGGAATGTAATCTCAGAAGGAAAACGTACTACTCTGCCCCGTTACTGCCTCTCAGTACGCTTAGAGCTACGCTTAAGCAGACTTCTACTCAGGGTCACCATGTCTCACAAGTCACACAGATGTATCTGAAACKCGTGACAATATTCCCGGCATTGGACAGATCTTTAGTCTTTAGTTAAATCCYGGAGTGGGGATTTCTGATTAGCCTTTTTCCTTGGCCTCACCTGGTACATTGTCCATTTGACAAATGCTCTCTAAATGTGTGAAAGGTCTTAAAGCAGAAATGGTGATTGTTATAGAAATGGTTAAATACACTTCCTCCATTTACATAGCCTGTGATATGACTTCATTCTTAAACTAACGGAAAAAGAAAAAAAAAAAGCCACCCACCCCTTCCCCAACCAGCTTAATGTGGCATTAAAGCACAACCTCGGCAGCCGTGTTTCGATCATAACATGAATATACTTCAACTTGACCATGGATACACTGCATTCTCTTTCCCATGTGAAAAAACACACACACACACACACACACACACACACACACAAATACCTTTATAGAGTGAAACAACAACAGTCATTGAACCAGAAATTTCAGTTAAAGAACAGGATTGTTTTCATTTTATCAGTTTATTTTATCAGTTTAGTGTTCGGCTGCCAATTCCAAGCTGGCTCATGTCAGTTCCAGKGAAATCACGCACGGCCCGTGATGACTGAGACTTGTCGGGACTGGTTGTGCCCTATTTTCCTCCATCGAGAGCCTTTTGAGAGCCTGTAAAATATAGTTTGCGCATTCGGCGATTAAGGCAGTGACTGCATTAGTCACTGTGTATAAATCCGGCAGTAAAAGTTAATGACACTGCTGTACAGTTGGTGCTCATAAAGAAGGATTTTGGCACGGCGCCAGATAAATCATAATCGGCTCAGTCGTGCAGTATTTCGCATCCGAGTCAATGTATACATTCGTAATTTGAATTTCTCTTAATCTCTATGTTCTTTTATCTCCGTAGGTGTGCTGTCTCTGCCGGCTTATTTCAGCCCTTACACTGAGGGCCAGCCGGGTGGAGTGGAGAGCAGAGAGGACGCGTATGCCCAGCTCGAGCTGCGCACCCTGGAGCAGTCTTTACTGGCCACCTGTGTAGGCAGCATATCGGAACTGAGTGAGTTTTATACCATGTATAGTTGTGGAACGTTAACAAAAACGGTCATCGCACCTCTAAACAGTCATTCCCACCTTTGTATTGAACGTCACAAATGAATTGTCATGTTATAGAGAAATGACTTCTCTTACTTTTCGACTCTTTAATCGGTTCCTGTAGCGATTAGCCGATAAGCCTTGAATAGAACCGTTCCTGTGCTGWTCGCACGCGCGTGCCCGAGTGGCGCCTCGATGCATTTGCTCTATCAGCCGAAGATCACCAGGAACCCACTGTAGCTGGAGCTCTCAGGGGGAGGGGTGCTCTCTCACGTCAGTCATACTGTAGCAGCACTAACCATGTTAAGGCTGTGTTTGAGCTTTATTCCTGCTCCCTTACAGGACATTTGGAGTTTCAGCTGAAAGAAGGAGCCCTACTCGTCAAATTCTCATTTCATTTTGAGTTGGAATTTGTTGTACAAAAAAAACCTTGGACCTGTAACCTGGAGAAAGTCCTATAGCCTCAAAATGTACATAATTGTCAAGGTTTTATAATTATTGGTTGCTTATAACTGAGATTTTCATTAAAGCTACAACAATGGTTCTGTATGCTGGTCTAAAAAGAAACAAAAATCAGAATGAGCCAAAATCGATGTTTGCAGGAATCTGTATCAGCCGAGAAAATTGCGATCGCTGCATCTCAGTTGGAAGCAATGTCTTAAATTATACCATTTATTTCAATTATATCTGACACTGTTATAGAAAATGCATCAACATACTCTGACCAATCAGAGCTGAGAATTCAGCATCTGTTGTGTCAATCGGAAATAACAAAGGTCTCATTCAGTCCATCCATTTCCACTATTGAACACCAAAGAGAATTTCCAAGAATGTTTGCGTCCATGTGAATGTTTGCATCCATGYGAATGTCCACACCCGTCCTCCTTTGTCTCACCTCTTCCTCCTGTCACTCCGATGTTTTCCCGGCTCTCCCGACAGCAGGAAACTGGCACATTGTCTAAAAAACAACATTACCATACAATAAGCATTCTGACTATCATGGATCATGTTTATTTATGTACACGCCCTGTGTGTGTCATAACTTTGGGGTAATAATGCAACCTGGTGTTCAGCCTTGACTCATCCAAAGCAGCAGTTAGCMCATGCTAGAGCGGTTACCCACCGGGTTTGGGTAGTGAGGTGAACGTGGGAAAAGTGATAGCGTGAACGATATTTATCTTTCCAGGCAGATTACCCCATTATTCCTCCCTCCTGGTAAACACTCCTCATGTCAGTCCCTTGGGAGGAGGACAGAGATGTGTTTACTCTCTAAACATCAAGCTGGRTGAGATAAAAGGGAGAGAGAAAGAGAGAGACATGGGGGATGTTAGGATGTGTGTGGATGAAGAATCTCCCCGTGAGATCAGTTCCAACTAGCAAACACTGGTTAGACTTGTGGAGCCTGAGGAAAGTGTTAGATTAGTGTGACGGGACATCCTGAGTGCTGCTGAGACGGATAGAAGGTAGAGAAGTGGAGGTCAAAATATCGCATCTTATCTGTCTTGACATCCTCAGGGCTAGATGTGTGCATGCCTTCGTGTGTGTGTGTGTGTGTGTGTGTGTAAGGTTTGGGTTCTTGGTGCAGTTTTGTCAGTAAGAATATGTGTTAGTAGGCAGTAGACACAGTTACAATAGTACAATCGTTTATTAATATTTAATGTTTTGTAGAATAAAATCCTCTGWTCTAGAATGTAGAAAATAAATCACAAAACAAAACCATTGAATTAGAAGGTGTTTCCGAACTTTTGACTGGGATTTCTGTATGTGTTTTGAAAACATGATCTTCTCTCAGTTAATTAGGACTTTGCCTGATGTGCGTGTATTTTTTTTTCCTTCGCCTGTCTTACCTGTCTGTGGATATTTATTTAGCGTACCACAGGAAAAGGCTCAAAGCGTACTGATGTTAGGGGTCTATTTCCTCCTGCACGCATGTGGACACTCTGCTGTTTGTACCTGTGCACAAGAGCGCATTCATCTGGGCCAACAGGACAGGAGAGTCTGTAAGTCTGAGTGAAAGAGCTTCTTGTGAGGGCTTAAAAAGGTTGCCGGAGTACACTGGCACCATCTCACGACACACACACACACACACACGCGCGCGCGTTCAGGGCAGTACTAGGCAGCATCGCGTATAGGCAGTGGCAGACAGTGAAGTAACTGTAGGGTCCTGGCCACCCTGGTGGCAAACAGGGCACTGACACAGGAATCCAGAGCAAGCTCATGCTCTTTTGCTGCACAACAACCACATAACTAAAAGCTGAGATTATGATTATGTTTATTCTTATGGCAATTTAAAAATGATTTAATAATTAGTTTATGATACTTGAAAGAAACATGGTTAGCAATATGGCCAGGATCAAGGGTTCGAGTCCTGCCTTGGGTTTGTGTGACTGGAGTTGGCATGTTCTCCCCATGCTTGCTGGGTTTCTTCCACGTGCTCCAGCTTCCTACTACAGTCAAGCGACATGTAGATCAGACTAATTGTATGTACTGTGTGAATGAGAGTTGGCATATGTGTGTCCTGCAATGGATCAGTTCTCCAACCAGGTTGTATCCATGTAGTGCCCCGAGTCTCCTGGGATGTGCTCCAGATCTGTACAAGATAAGCTGTATAGAGGATGAGTGAGAGAGTGAAAAAATGTGTCCCCTACAGCAAGGCCAGATAAGAGTCATTAAAAGGAAATACACATCCGGATAAGCAGTTGCTTTGTGACCCAAAAAAAAAAAAAAAGAAAGTAGAGAGACACTTCTAGTCACTGTCAACATCTTGCACC
>QMIH01000994.1:28038-48330 GCA_003987875.1 Clarias batrachus
TATATATAGTTTATTCTGAATAATGTTTAAATACACTCTTAGTACGGTCTCTGTACCATCTATAAAATTACAAGTCGAAGTAACCCAGTACCAGTCCAAAGTTTGGACACAAGTGTGGATTTATTTTCTACATTCTAGAACAATACTTGATTTTTTCAAAACTATGAAATAACACATATGGCATTAGGTACAACAACAAAAACAGTCAGTTTTATTTGAAGACATGAAGGTCAGCTGCTCTGGAATAGTTCTTGCAAGAACAGAACTGTCAAGCGCATTTGCAAAACCCATCAAGCACTCATGAAGACCTTCTCAGGAAAGACCAAAACCTATCTCTGCTGCAGAGGAGAAGTTCATTTAGCGTTACCAGCCTCAAAAATCACAGATTAACATCACCTCAGATTAGCGCTGTTATGAAGGGAAATTATTGAATATTTCGGTTGYSTTCAGTATTGTGTTACAATGTAGAAASAAATAAAAATCAGGAAAGACCATGGAATTAGAACGTGTGTCCAAACTTTTGACTTTTATCTAATAATAAAATTYGATAAAACATATTTGATGTATTTCAAACCTTATATCAGTCAGCATCTCCATAAAGCTTGTCAGCAGACAGAAGCATGGAATGCTCTACAATCTCCGAGTGGACAGCTGCGTTGACTTTGCACTTGATAAAACACACTTCTCCAACTCTAGCCGATGACACCGCATGCTTCACATGAATTTCAGGACAATCAGGTTATAATTTAAACAAGTGTAGCTAGTACACATGGAATGTTTAAAGAATACCCTTCCCTTCCTCATCACCGACTCATACAGAGATCACATATCCATGGGAATAGATTGTAATTACTGCACATGTCCTCTGGCAACATTACTTAACTGACATATGTCTGGAATCCTATACCATCCCAAAAGTATTTCAGACAAGCTATGAGACGAGAGGCTGTCACGTCTTTCTGAAAGCTTCTCATGTAATTATGTAGGACAGCATAATTAAATCTGGAACTAACACCTAAAAGTAAAATAATACTTTACTGGCCTTCTTGAGAGTACTTGAAATCCTTATAAAATGCTTATAGAAAAGTAGCATATTTTCTCCGAAAGTATTTTTTTGACCGTATTCTGTTCCCTCTGATCAGGTGATCTGGTGTCACGGGCCATGCACCACATGCAGCGCCTGGGCTCGGTGCGGGTCGGCGTCAGTCCGGCCCGCCATGTCCGCCAACAGCCCGTCTCCTGGTCTCCAGACGCCCTGCACACGCTCTACTACTTCCTGCGCTGCCCTCAGATGGAGTCCATGGAGAATCCCAACCTGGAGCCACCGCGAATGGCCCTGAGCAAAGAGAGGTAGGTCCCAGAACACCTCTTCCCCCTTTAGGCTACATTAATTAACACCTGATGGCCGTGCTCATATACATGTGAAGTGGAAGAAACCACGTAGCCTGAAGGAAGGATTAGATGTGGTAATTATATGGYGAAGCTGTGAAGTTCTCCTTAATTTCCYAYCTCAATGCCTTTGTTGTGGGACTTCATTSAGTTATGAGTTTAATAGGGCTCTCTGAGGTGGTTTACTTTAACACCCGGGTGGAATGTACAYGAGATAGATGCACTTGCATCATCTCAAGTAAGGCAAGGTTAGCACATTCTCAGCGTTTAGAATGTAACGTGGTCATGATTTTACGTGAAATATTCGTACTTTGTGTTGACAATCGTGACTAGTTTTGGTGTGAATGACTGAAGCCTCGTCTACACCATATATCATTGACTTTTAGATAATACATGTAAACTCTAACCATTTGTCAGGAGCAGAGGTATCTCAGTGGTTAAGGCATTGGACTGTGGTTTTGATAGTCTCAGGTTCAAACCCCACGACCGCCAWGTTGGGCCCGTTACCCTCAACTGCTCAGGAATGTAATGATATAAAAATGTACTCTTCTAAATATTGATGAATTAATTCAAGTTGAAAACATTGCACGATTAGGCATGCATTACGATTTTATGTGAAATGCCTGTATTGTGCACTGACAATATAAACCTGTATAGCTCCTCCCACAACGCCTCCTGTTTATTGAAACATTTCCAAAATGTTGAAAAGGTATAACCCTGTTAACCATTTTTACCGTACGATGGCGTGAACCCAGCACTTGTTGGTGCATGCTATCCATCATCGCATTGTACTTGTTTAAATAGACCCAAGCACCAGTCTTAAACCCAACAAATATTAAATGCAATAAGAATAATGCTGTGAGAACAAAGAGCACAGAGAGAGGTGAAAGCAGGTAAACTCAACAAAACCCTTCACATAGATTCTTTGGACGAGAGTTCTAGGATTTTTACAGAAATGGAACAATAGGATCAAGACGTTACTGTCAGACCTAAAAGGAGACCTTACACCAGACTGTCTCCTCTGCTCTTTTTACGTAAGCGATGAAGCAAAAGGGTTTCATCCCTGAACACAATGATAGAGCTCTTCCTGAAAAAGGCTGGGATTAACCTGTCAGCAGCAGTACAGCTTAATGACCACAGATTACTGCAGTAGGGAGAATCCAGGTGGTGTACATTTCTCGTCATTTGTGCCTTGCTCGAACCCCTAAATCCGTACTCTAATTGCAAACCTTTTGCATTAAATCCAAAGCGCATCGGCCAGGCAGCCTGCTCACACTCACGCCAGGTGCATGTGCTCAAGAGCAACGGCCACATGACGCTTTGATAGTCTCGATGATGACTGTTAAGGCTTGCATGCTGTTTGTTAATATCAGAGACTGTACACGCACACACATATAAGTAGGATAATTCAGCTCAAGCCAGAGTGTAAGGCGTTATCTGCAGCAGGCCTCGGTGCTGCGCTGCAACCGCTATCTAAACGACAAASTTGAGCGGAAAACAACAAAGGTGCAGCGGCAGCGCACTTCAAAGAGCTCAACATCTTCAGGATAACAGCACCACCCTCATCTGCAAAGATCTGCAGTATGTGTGTGTGTGTGTGTGTGTGTGTGTGTGTGTGTGTGTGTGTGTGTGTGTGCGTGTGTGTGTGTGTTAGTGGAATGAATGCCCTGGCAGCACCTTAACTCAGGGCCTGGCTCCTTACTCCCAGATTCCCCAGCGTGCTTCTGGTGCTATTAAAAAAGATATTAAAGCTTTGTTTGAAACTCAACCCGTGCCTCTGTGGCACGCTGTGTGGTCCTGACACAGCTCGGTAATTGTAACACCACGTTTCAGGGTCTTCCTATCATAAGCTGGGGTTACTGTGACACATGGATGTTTTACAACAGCCCAAGGCATGTCTGTTATGGAGAGGAGGGAGAGTGAAAAAAAAAAGAGGCAGACAGAGAGGGGTCAGAGGGGTGAAGAGGAGCTCTTGGTGCTAAGCGACGGTGGATGAATGAGAGGCTGAAATGAATAGATGACACACTGACCCCCTTTCTGCCCTCTTAAGACGTAAAGCTTATACATGATGACTGCTGACACAACGTGCCTGCTGATTGGTGAAGGAGGTGCTGATTGATTGGAATAGCTTTCTAAACCCATTACAAATACACATGCATTCATCGGATAAATAACATCTCCAGAAACTTGGTGGAACCTATCAGACATTGACACAGCCTGGGCTCGTTCACAATGAAAGAATGCATTTCTCAAGCATTTTGAGTGAATCCCATGCGTGTACGTAAGACTGTGACTCACACGAACGAAGCTTATACTACATAAACATCCATTTCGATCACACACTCCCACTTTCTTTATGTTGTTGAGCTGTATGTAAACCCATAGTGAAAGATACAACACTCCGCTAGTTGTGCAGCTTCTTGATCAAGTTTGTACAGTAGTGGTTCCTTCATTGCTCTAACTTTTTAAATAAACTGAAACTCTGGTATTTCATCCATATACAGTATATGTAATAATGAGCCAAATGTTAGACCTTTCATATCTTCTGAACGCATTACTTTTTAAAAAAAAATTTCCATTTCAGTCAAGACTAACACCCTAATAAAGAACGATTGATGCTGCACCTTGGATTGGACGCACACTAACATTCACACACTCGTTCACACCAAGGCTAGTCCATCACAGCCATTACACCCACCCGTAAGGTGGAAAGGGACCAGAGAAGCCGGACTAAAGCCGTTGTGAGAGCAATGTGAACCTCCAGGTTTCAGTAGCCCGAGCTGAGTGTCAAACCGGGGACCCTGAAGCTGTGAGCTGGCAGGTGTACCAATGCACCACCGACTCGTACGATCTTAAAGGACAATTTCAGTCACTCTGTGTAAAAAGAAAAACAGTACATAGAACATCACGATCGGTAAAAAGAAAAAAGATGTATAATCCTTTTTTTAAATGGCTTGGTTCGAAGTAAGTGGTGAAGGCATTCGACAGCGGTTCGGAAGGTTCTAGGTACAAATCCCGTGACTTCTGAGTTGTCCCTTTTGGGCCCTTGAGCAAGGCCCTTAACCCTCAACTGCTCTGATAAGCATAATAAGATATAAAGTCGCTCTGGATAAGGCGTCTRCCAAATGAAAATCAACAGGTTTTATTCAGACGATTCCGGCAGATACACATCCTTCCAACACCAGTTCAGTRATAAGGGCAGTGCAGACATCAGCCTGATGGAAGCCTAATCGACAGCTGGGCGCTATTTATGTGAAGGATCATCTAGCATTTGCTTTCACACTTACATAACACTTTTAAATGTTACACAACTGTGATGTAGAAATCACAGATGTGGAAGTGTTTTATAGTGCTGTGACTCATAGGTCGATTGGCTATATTTCTTAGACGCTTTACCGTATTAAAACCCGCTAAAAGTATATGAAATTCACTGAAATTCTGTCACTCGTGTTGCCCAGTAGGACTGGACACACTGTCTAGTAGATGGTGGTAATGCACCAAGCGCCAATAAACGTATAAGTCCGAAAACAAGTAAATGTGGAAGATGAAAGTTGTTTGTAAAAGACTATGGAATATTTTTAAAGAAATCTAAATTTTAGAGAAACTTTTATCCAAATAGGTGATATAACCAAATAACCAAATGTGATTCATCAGTTCAATTATTTCTTTGAATCACTCAATAAAAGATCGATTRACTTGCACAGCGTTAGTATCTAATAGCTTTAGTGACATATAGAGAAATATACTACCTAACAATGGTGTTTGTGTATTGGGCGGTACCCACTCTGAATTCTGAGCAATAACAGAAAGCTTGGTCTATAAAGGAGAAGCGCGCGCCTCATGCTTCAGGAACGTCTGAGAGAACCGACTCAAAGAAGCTTTGTCAGCACTGAAGAGTCTGGCCAAAAAACAGCTTCGGTCTGAAGTGTTTGTGTCTCGCCTAAACTTTAAGCAAATCATCTAAGCTCCTCGTTCTGTAAAAATAACACAGGGATTAATCATCACGTTTTGCTAAACCACATGAAATTTAAGAGCGTAAAGGAGGAGAAAAAAAAGTTCTGGAGTTTTCAGCTAGCAAAGCGTGTGACTCAAAGCTGTTATAGCACGTCCTGAACATCCAGCGAGCATGCAGAGCGTGTGGTCTCTGTGGCTCAGGTCTAATCACAATCACACATCTGAAGTGTGACCTTCTCCCAAAAAGAGCCCCCGATTACCCGTCCATTGTGTGAGTGCAGGAGAGGCTAATTAGCATGGAGCGCTCTCCGGTTTCAGAGCCCCATACTCGACCGGGCTTTGATGTGGCAACCGTGGAACCGATTCAAGTTTCAGACCGCTGAACTTGAGCTGTAGAGTCAGATGCGAGGGTCGTGGTCGAGGTGTGACCCAGCGCCCGAGTGTGTGAGAGCACCAGGGGCCCACACACGCCCGCCACGTATAGCATGGTAGCCCCGTGGCAAGTGAACAAAGCAAAGGTTAGAAATGTTCGGAAGGGCTCGCGTTTCACCCTGCTTGAGTTTCATTCAGATAGGAGTAGGTCACAAGAGTGGACTATTCATCAAAATTGTGCGTGTATGTGTTTGTAGTGGGGAGRCTAGGAGGATAAAAGTTTTAACGTAGTAGCATTAGTGCACCAAAACTAATTCTCGATTATTTGTTTCCAAGCCTGAGAGCTTCTGAATGATCAATAATCGCATTTAGAGATGGAAAAGTGCTGGAGGACAAACTCTTTGGCAAGATGCCTTTTCTTTCTTTTTTTTATCTGTTACTCTCACACATTGTGACACACACACACACACACACACACACACACACACACACACACACACACAATCAAACCATTGTGCTCATTTCCAGATAATGTGGTCAAATTAGACAGCAATTTAAAACACATACAAGTCATTTACGGTGGCACGCACTGAATCCTCAGCACACACACACACACACACACACACACACGTTTTTCTGTAATGTGTTAGAGAACTGTGCAGAACATCTACAGGATATGTTCATTTACAGTCCATGTCTGTCATTTCAGCTCTTAATTACAGCGAATGACACAGTTTGATGAAACAGGTCCACACTTTAAATGGTTCCTTTGTCAGGACGACCCTTTGGATTAACCCGCAGTGTTTGTTTTTCATGTACAATCCTATAACAGTGGATTTCCCTGCCAAAGAGTGTTTATTTCGCAGTGTAGGGGTGGGGGAAATATGGCAGAAATATTATCCATCACGACCAGGATAAAGCAGCTTCTGATCAAAAAAAATGCACACATTTAGTACGAAGATATACCAATAATTAAACACCTTTATTGTAATCGAATTCATCAAAATATCATAAAAAATTATAACATAATATTGCTGTTTTCTTCGAGGAAGAGTCAAAAATGATTAGCATTTTCTCAGCGTTTTCCGTTCAAAGCTACCGTCTCCCCAGTCGCTGCTGTGCAGGTGTGAAGGTGYTACATCAGTTCATTTGTAACTGCGGCGCGAGCAAAAATGAACACCGCACTCACGGAGCAAGAGCAGCATGCAGTGATTTGTGGTGTGCATAAACWGAAGCGAACAATTTGGACCAGTACTCTAAGGAAGCTGAAAGTTTCCTGAATCATTACTGATGACAAGACATATGGATTCATCACTGCAGAGTGTGGAACGGAAACATCCCTAATCGCTGACGAAGAAAAAGTTCATCATRCTTACAGTGTTCTGGGATTCTCAAAGACCAGCATTGGAGCATTATCAGGAAAAAGGGTTAAATAATAAATCAACAGTGCTCGTTATAGTGAGTTGCTTATTTCAGAGCTAAAGCCTAAACTCCAGATTAACCGCAGAGGGTCGTTGTGATCTTGCATGGCGATGCACATTTCCGCGCTTCTGCCMWCATTACGGACACTTAAAAGTTTGCAAAAGTTTTGTTTTGAAGTGTTCAAACATCCCCACAATGGTCCTGACCTTGCATCATTGGACTTTCACCCGTTTGGTTCCCTCAAACCAGACCCATGAAGACAGCGGTGCATTTGTGGCAGACTGAAAAGAAGGGAATACAAAAGTGTATTGTAAAGCAAGCAGATTATGTCAAAAATTATGTCAATCTATATGTCTTTTTTTTTAATTTTATAAAAATAGCTAGAGTGTGGATCATTTCTGACTCACTGTCCAAAGTGTGTAGAGTGTTTCGGGCGTCTGACTTTAAACTAACTGAAAACTTTGAGACTTTTGCTGCCTGCTAGTACTTGTAAATTCCACTCAGAATGTTCGAAATGTTTATGCAGGCGATAATGACTTTAGTTATAAATAGTGATGTTTTGTTTTTGAACAACTTGACACTACTAACAACTTTTCTAACCGTTTAAAGCATCGGTGAAGCTARAGGAAGCTCATTTGTATTCGCTGTTTCTCCATCTTTTTTGTATTCCAGCGGATTTGGTGCATTCTTCTTAAACTATGTCCCAGAGCAAACACTTGTTTTTTTTTCCCACTGTCTGAGAATAGCTTTCATGTGTCTGTGCGTGTTATTTTTCTCCTCTGTTGTTGTTGATAGGACTCATCTCCCTTGCGCATGTTTGCTTTCTTTAATGAGCACCTCGTTCCACCCCGTGTGCTTCATTTGCATATGTCTTGTTAGACTGGCAGACTCTCAGCGGGCCGCCTGTGTTTTACCATGTCCCCGCTGTCACACCTCCTCCCTGAGTGCAGCCCATGTTGCATTCATTTTTAAAAGCCTTTTTCATGATTTATGTGAGGATTAGAAAAGGGTGAAGTTGAGTGTATATCACGGCTGCCGCTACAGATCCAGCGCTAATCTAACACACCTGCTTCAGGCTTTTCAGTATCACTGGAGGAAGAGAACTCTGCAGGATGGCGGGTCTGGTGCTGCAGGTTTTGATCCGCTGGAGGACGGACTGTAGTGATGAGGGACTCGGCACTGAGCTAGATAAACACAAGGAAATATGTTGCTCAATATGATGGAGAGTAATAAGGCTTATTTAGGACACGTTCAGTTCCACAGTGTGTGCCATGAGCGTTTTGGGCAAAGGATCTATTTATGGTAGGCATTAAAACCACGCAATCTGTTAGAGCGCGATAAAGCTTTTGCTGCAGACACCGTCCGCAGCAGCTATTCATACAGTTAAATTTAGAAACATGGGGTTCTTTGGTTTATATGAGGGGTGTTCAAGTCAAACCGGGACTTGTGATGAAATTTCTCGTGAATGAAGAACTCACATTTAGTTCAAGCACATTACACACAGGGACTCTTAGCTGCAGTAAAACTTTTAAATGATTTAAAGAAGTCTGTGAACGACGATCCCGGCCGAGTTGGCTCGTCATCGTAGAAACTGTACAGACAATCATTCATGAACAGCACTTTTATATTACAGGAGCTCAGCTAGGAGTTATTGCCTCATCCCCCATCTCTCCAAGCCATTTCTGTATGTTTGGACCACTAAAGAAGTTCCTGGGAGGCCAGTGTTTCAGACGTGAAGCAGGCAGCTTGATCATGGCAACCTTAATAATGTACTGTAGTAGTAGATTATTTAGAAATGGTAGTCTTAACTCTCATAACCGTGTTCTGTTATGCTGTACAATCAAAAGTCCCGGTTTGACTTGAACACCCCTTTTTGAGAAAAAGAGTCCCAAATTGGTCCTTTTACAGCAGTACATTATTCCTAAACACTTTAGCTAGCCCACTAAACGCTCCAATGTGCTACCCAGCCCTGTGTTTTTGGTTGTTCATATTTCAGACTGACTGCCTAAAAACCGCAAGCTAAAGTGATGTAATAAGAATGAAGAATTAGTTAGCTAGTAAAGTTAACGAAAATTAAAGAAGCAAACAAGTACAAAGTGAAAGTGTTGCATGCTGGTTTTTCACAATCACTAAAAAAAAAGGATATTCTCAGTTACCTGTGCACAATAATAATAAAAACAGAAACTTGTTTACCATCAGCTTGAGCCATGAGTCTAGTGCGTGTAGCCTGGTGTAGGATTCAGGATTAAGAGTTTTTACTTGTCATCTGATCCCTTGCCAAGGGTCACTAAAAGTTGAAAATACTTTAAAGGACCCCTCTAAGCTGAAGGGAGCACTAAATGGATGCTTTGCTCCACATATTCTTGATTTTATTCTGAATGTAAAACTAGCTGTTAAACTCTGTTCAAGTTCAAGCATAAAACATATCATCTGTATTTTTTTTTTCCTATAGCAGTAAATTTTATATAATATGAATAAAACCTTAAAAAAATAATGAAAAGATTCAAGCTTTCCAAGAGTCATATTCATGATCATTTCAGAAAGGACTACAGCAAAAGACTCCCCCTGGTGGCAAACACACGCCACTGCTTTTACTTAAGGCCTTAGAGCAAAGAACTACAGTAAAACACTTCACTTACAAAACCAATCCAAGATAAGTTAAAACAACATGTCTTTCTAATCGTGTGTACATGTCAAGTCTGTATACACTTCCCCAAATTGTTTCTTCCTTGTGGTGTTTTTTTTTTATTTTTATTATTTGACCGCATTTCCTCATGTTATTTTCCACATCATACTTTCCTCCATAGCTGACACTGTTTAAAATCACTTGTCTAATAATTGTGCCGTTGGCTTTAAAGTCGCTCTGCAAACTCATCCTTTCAGCACAATGCATGCACTATTAGAGTCGAGGCCTGTCTTGTTTAGACATAAGTGTCTAAAGGAAAACACACACACGGAGAGTGTATTCATATGGTCAGTATGTGTGTGTGTGTGAGTAAGTGAGGAAGGAGTGTGAGCAGGAGCAGCTGTGGGTATCAGGATGTGTGAGGGTGCTGAAAGCCAAAGTCCACCCTGTACAAGTCCACCCTCGCCTCAGATTCTGTACACAAGAGCCCAGTATTACACACCATCCATGCACAGGTTAAAGGTGCGGTCAGTGATTCTTAAGTCAGAATTTATTTATTAGCTAATAAGAGCTGTTTCCCAGAGGAAGAAGAAAAGTGAAGAAAGTTTCCTCAAAGACTCTGTGGAAAGTTATTCTCTTCCGAAACACGTTGTGCTTTGACCAAACGGAAAGTTTCTTTCGCAGGTTGCAGAATAGAGCCTTTAACGGAGGCCTCAGTGGGACAAGCTGAAGATCCTTTAAAAGTCCCATATTTGACTATTTCTTTAAAAATTTAACACAGCTTGCAAATGCACCATTAGTGTTTATGTAAATGAGCTACTTGTGATCTACGGCCCTCCAGAGAACAGCAGGACGGAGTAAGCCAGTGGACTGTATCTCTTTTATGAGGTCACAACAGTGAAACGGTCTAATTAGCTTGTTTTAGCCACCAATACAAAAAGCAGAGAATGTTTTCGGATTGGGAAACCATCAGAGCATCTAAAGATGACTAACATGTGACTTGTTGCCTAACAGGTCCCCGTTAAGTTCCATTCATTATAAATCTCTATTTTGCTTCAAAACATAAAAGCACCAAACTTGTTAATTACAAATTTAAAGACTACTGTACTTGGTGTCAATAAATACATATTGGACAGAATAATGTAGCTATTATTAAAGAAAAGGTTCTTTAGTTTGTCTTGCAGATTACACAAGCGTAGAGACGACATACAGTAGATCCCCATTCAAAGTCCCTATGAGAATCCCTTAAGTGTCTACAATTTCAGTATTTGACAAACGGAAATGAAGAGTCTATCCACACACATTGTTGATAGTGTCTCAGTGCGTTAATCTGCGACGTGTGTGTCTCCTGCGCAGGCCCTTCCTTCTGCTGCCTCCCCTGATGGAGTGGATGCGCGTGTCCATCGTGCATGCCGAGCACCGCCGCAGCCTGTTAGTGGACAGCGATGACGTGAGACAGACAGCGCGGCAGCTACTCCCGGGACTCGACTGTGAACCCCGACTGCTGAAGTAAGAGCTCCACCTGCTCTCTATGCATTTCACTTTTTAAGTAACCGAGCAACGGCTAGACCGACTTTTTCCTCATAATAAGCCCATATAAACATTTAACGCATGTGGYAGAAGTGCTACACTTTAACTGGCAGTGGAAACGGGCCCACAGTGGTGAACAGCACAACACATGACCTCACTCCTGCTCTGCCGCTTAATTCATTACTGTATCAGTAGACGAAGACCATCTGTGAAACCCTCAGACTTTAAACACCACACCCAGCTAGTGATTCAGACCTCAGGCTGATGTCAGGACCTTTTTTGTGATTTGTAATGTTTAAAGAAACAAATGCACATCCCTCGCCTCCTCCCCTTCAACTGGTTTATCTAGTTTTACATGCTGTCCTCCTTACTCACTCCCCTTCATAATTTCTCACTTACATTATCCTTATGTATCATAACTGACCCCAGTGCACTCTCTCCCACCCATCATCTCCGTCCTCTCCCTCTCCCTCTCCCTCTCCCTCTCTCTGCAGGCCAGAGTGCTGTTTCAGTTCCTTCAAACGGCTGGATGCCAAAGCCGCCACTGATAAGTTCCAGCTGGATCTGGGCTTTCGCATGCTCAACTGTGGCCGCACAGATCTCATAGGCCAGGCCATCGAGCTGCTGGGGCCAGACGGAGTCAACAGCATGGACGATCAGGTATTACACACAAGGCGGTTTTATAGACATCATATTCAAGACTTCCGTTTCAAACGTGGTTCATATCGAGACGTGACAACAGTATCCATCTAACTCGAATCGAATTTCATACCCGTCTCCTTCCCCCGCTGTGTGTGTGATGCAGGGCATGACCCCACTCATGTACGCCTGCGCTGCTGGAGATGAGGCTCTGGTCCAGATGCTGATCGACGCCGGAGCCAATCCGGACCTGGCGGTGAGCGCATTCAGCGATGATGACTGCTTAGATTGCGCCATGCACCGTGGTTTAACTGCATGCCAAGAATGTCACTGCTATCTTTAAAGGGTTCAGAGGCCTCCTGCTGACACTTTCTCTACTGCAGCGTTTTACAGCTGTATTTTGTTTCTACTAGGTGCCTGTGTGCTCTCCTAAACACCCCTCAGTCCACCCAGACAGCCGCCACTGGGCAGCGCTCACGTTCGCCGTGCTGCACGGACACATCTCTGTGGTGGAGGTGAGCCTATTATATTATATTATATTATATTATATTATATTATATTATATTATAGACTTTGCATTTAAAATATTAGAGACATAAACAAAGAGATGTACATTTTGCAGTGTGTAGACATGAAAACGTGGTTCGAATTCTTAAAAAAAATTTGTGCGTGTGTGTGTGTGTGTGTGTGTGTGTGTGTGTGTGTTTGTCAGCTCCTCCTGGACGCCGGGGCCAACGTGGAAGGAGCCGCCGTGCGTAACGGGCAGGAGAACTGTGCAGACACACCGCTCCAGCTGGCTTCAGCAGCAGGTGTGTACCCGTACTCATTATACACTGGCACATCTTGCCATGCCCTGAGCATTGCACATTCCTCGTGCTCTGTGTACTTTCTCTATGTGCCACTCTCGGGCTCTTCTTTTGCTGAAATGCCAAAAATAGCCTCATGGTGGCAGATTGCAGAATCCTGACAATGAATTAAGCAACAGGAGATGACTGAATCCGGTGTGGAGGGAGTGCAGTGTGTGGTGCTATTTACAGGGTGCGGTGAGGGAGGTGGTGGCAGGGCGATACTTTATAAAGTGTGTGGAGACATTCTGTGCAGGGATTTCAGAGAGGCCATACATAGCTGCACGATGAGAAATGCCATATGCTCTCTCTCTCTCTCTCTCTCTCTCTCTCTCTCTACTGCTGCCTGTGCAACACTCTTTCTAAACACAAATAAGGATATTTGAATCTAATTGCTTCTTTTCTTTTCCCCTCGTTTTGCGTTTTTCACTTTGCAATCCTTTTGTCATATTTTCTCATCCATTTTTCATTTCCTTTGCATTTTTGTTTTCTGCAGGGAATTATGAGATGGTGAGTTTGTTGTTGGCGCGGGGGGCCGACCCCCTGCAGAGGGCCCGGGAGGGGAACACTCTTACATCATCGCTTTATGAGGACATGAACTGCTTTAGTCACGCTGCTGCACATGGCCACAGGTACACTCTAATAATGACTTTACACACACACACACACACACACACACGCACACACATTCAGTGTACCCCCACACAGAAGGAAGTGATTACACACCTCTAGTTCATGTTTGGATTTACCCCCTACAGACAGAATCCTGTGTGTGTGTGTGTGTGTGTGTGTGTGTGTGTGTGTGTACATCATGCCTCCCAGAGTCCAAAAATCAGTCAGAATTGCCAAAGTCTTACTGTAGGTGACGTCAGTTCAGTACGTCTTCAACACATTTGAGTAAAAGCAACTAATAATTATTTCTCAAACCTACTGAAAAATTGCAAGGTCAAGAATAAAAGCACGAACCTAAAGTGTGTGTATATGTTTAGATAGCGTAAATGATAACGAGCTGGTTTTGTAACAGAAATAACAGACAAGAAGCATTCATCTATAATAAGTGTAACTCTTTATAGCTCCGTGTGTATGTGTGTGTGTGTGTGTGTGTGTGTGTGTGTGTCCCCTCACTTCCTTAAGTCTCCTGGGATAGGTTCTAGACCTCCTGCGACCCTGTACAGGTTAAGTAGTATAGAGAATGAGTGAGTGAGCGAGTGAGAGCTTGACCATTATTTCTGTTTGTTTTTGTAACGGTAACTTAATGATCCTGTATTAACAACTTGCAGTGATTAAATACAAATCCACTAATGTCAAGTAGTGTGAGAAGGTGAAGCGAACTGGAACAAGGTTCAGGAGAGAGGCTGGTGAATCATAAACACTTTCTTATTAATAAATCACGCAGCATATTGAGCATAGACAGGATATTTATGCATACGTTTAAAAGTCCTACCACTTACTGCACACACATGCTCACAGGCACACACACACACACTCGTGAGTCACTTCCTGTACGACTCATCATCGTCATGTCATCGCCTGTGTGACGTGATGTGATCAGTACACACAACCTGTTTAAACCTGTAAATGTGCACGTACAGGTGTAAACACGTGTATACACACACACATACACACACCTGTTAGTAGACAATGGTTGCTTAATTGTTCATATATAGACATGAGCTCGGTAAATAATGGCTGTATGTAATGTTTCAGTATTTAACTTACTATAATTGAACCTCGAGCATAATGTTATTTTGTAGTAGTTGCTGTTACAACATCCGTACACCATATTACCTCCAGTGTACTACAGTAATACTACCGTTCTCTAACCGTTCTCTCTCTCTCGGCTACAGGAACGTCCTGAGGAAGCTGCTGTCTCAGCCACAGCAGGTGAAGGACGACGTCCTGTCTCTGGAGGAGATCTTGGCAGAGGGGGTGGTGGGGGTGGTGGAGGAGGCGGCGCCGTCCGAGGGAGGACCGCCTCGTCTCTGTAAGGCCCGCATGAAGGCCCTGCAGGAGGCGTCGTTCTACAGCGCTGAACATGGCTACTTGGACGTCACCATGGAGCTGCACTCTCTGGGTAAAGAGCCCTTTTATGTTTGAACTTAAGAAGTTTAAAAAATTCCTTTTTGCAAGATTTGTGTGAGTATTTTTCTTATTGGCATCAAAGTAGTGTTGTTTTTAAAAAAAAATTATGGATGGCCAATATGGGGACAAATGCCTCGTGATGTACATCAGTGTATTTCATTTGAATCTATTTATGTTTCACAGTATTATTCAGTTAAAACTACGTACTCAATACAGAATGCACAGAAGGTGCAGATTTGTTGTCTTTGGCAGTAGTTCTAGTCACAAGCGTTATAGGAATTCAGTCTTTATAACAACTCGCTGTTCCTAGAGTCGCAGCTTGCACAGAGCATTAAGCACGCCACATAAATGTGCATTAGATTTTCTGACAGCATTTTTTAACAAGTCTTTAATTCCAATGTCTGCAACTTTTTGTAGTTCCTACAATGTCAGTGATTACATGAACTAACAAACTGTAAAACCATCAGGATATAAAAGTAAAAAGATATTTATCATGCTAATTGATTTTTATAAATAGACAATCAACATGCGGTTATAGTAAAATAAGTAACTTTAGACTGACATCAGTTATTCAGGTTCACGTCATATAATATCACACCATCCAATTACTGACAATTTTATTTCCTATATACATGCTGTATATACCACTTCATGTATCACAGGTATTTAAGACCAACAAAATTCTCATGCTTGTAAATCTGAATAGAAGGAGACGATCACTTGTCCTCTTATTTGTTGTTTACACTCATACTGATGAACACTGTATGGGAAGAAGCTTTTGAGAATATATTTCCATCATTATTGTTAATAATTGAGGAGATATGAGAGCGGATAAACATTAAAAGGCACAGTTATAGTTAGAGTAATAATACACTAGTTTCGGTTAGTGGACTCTTAGGGAGCTTCTAGAGGGAACTGCTGAATTGACTCTCTGGTGCCCCCTGCAGGAGTGCCCTGGAAACTGCACGTGTGGCTGGAGTCTCTGCGCAGCGCCCAGCTACAGTCCCGAGCCCCGGTCACACTGTCTCTGCTGCGAGACTTCACTTCCATCAAGGAGGACGAGTATGGAGAAGAGCTGCTCTCGGTTGGTTTGCCCCTCATGTTCAACATCCTGAAGAGCTGCAAGGTACCAAGCAACCACTTCATGCAGCACAATCTATAAGCTGCTTCATGACCAAATCCACACTAAGCACTGTTTGTGTTGTGTGTGTGTGTGTGTGTGTGTGTGTGTGTGTACCGACAGAGTGAATCTATAATGCAGCAGATCGGCTCCATCTTCAGTCACTGCTTCGGATCTGCCCCCCTTCCTGTCATTTCCGAGAAGAAGACCACTCTCTCCGCACAGCTCGGTAATTAACCGTCATGGCAATGGTCATGAAAGTCATCTTAAACTTCAAATAAATTCAAGCGTATACCTCTTAAAATTTCCTTGCATTGTTTTTTTTTCTTTTTCTTCACATTGTTACACATTGAAGGAAGTTGATCAACACAGCAGATTTCTATCATATGCAATGATTTTGTAAAGTGAATAATAGTGAGGGATCTTTTATGGTAAAATACGTTTGTGAAAACCTGATACACTTTTGACAACTTCAACAGAATGATTTTTTTAATCCACTCTAGAAAGTCATTCATATGTTACATAATATTGTAATTGTTTTTTCTTTTTTGTATATTTTTGCATTATTTTTGTCTCTTTATCCTTGTGGTCGACATATCACATCATTTGATCAGCAAGGTCTGGCACAGGTTTCATGCCGCGATGCCCTTCCTGTTGCAACCCTCCATTTTCTAACTGGGCTTTGGACTGGCGCTGCGTGCATTAGCAGGGTTGTATGGGGCATAAGGTCAAGTGGCGGCCTGGTCATGGCCGACCCCCGACCCTTTGATCATCAACCATCAACTGCCTGAACCACCAATGCCCCATATTTTTAATAACAGTTTTAAGGAAGGAAACAGCTAAAGCTGTGGTGTTTAAATGTTATTTATTAACAGATAATAAAGAGTATAATTTGGATTCCTCGAGGAAAGGAATTGTAAAGGAAGAAGTGTAAAGGCTCTTTTTTTCTTTTCTTTTTTTTTGTGAAACTGGCACCCAGAACATTTTAATGCTATATAAATACTGTATGCCTATAAATGTTTTTTTCTGTAACTTTTTAATAAAGATTGAAAAAGACAGACTGCATGTGATTTATAGTTTACAAAAACATTAATTCTGTGTTTGGACTTGTTTTTCAGATCCCCACTTCCTGAATAACCAGGAAATGTCAGACGTGACGTTTGTGGTGGAGGGGAAACCCTTTTACGCTCACAGGGTCTTGCTGATCACAGCATCCGAAAGGTGAGATGGACTTGATAAGCACAAGGTGGACAGATATTATACGCGGACAGAAGGATTGTTTATGAAGACAGCTCAGCAGCAACCTCATTTCCCCTCTTGTCTGTTCCACACAATTAGCATTCAGTATTAGCAGTATACTAATCACCCGCCTGATCATGTCATCATCTGCACCGGTTTCTCACTTGTTCATGCCTTAAGTGAGATGGTTTTTATGCTTGAATAATCTATAGGTCACTGTGTGTGGCTTAACAAACAAAAACAATCCTCTGAGACTAAAAATGGGAGCCAAAAAAGTTGATCAGAAAGCCTGGGGAACTACTCCTCAAGACTGTCAGTAAGTAGCTTTTCTCTGTATAAACATGTCCTATCTTTGTCCTACCAGGTTTAAGTCTCTTCTGGGCTCCAGTAGCACTGATGGCTCCCAGCACTGCAAGCAGATCGAGATCAGTGAAGTGCAGTACAACATCTTTCAGGTATCATCTTCAAATATACTGAAGAAGTATTAAAAGTACAGGGTTTGCATAGTAAAACAAATCTCTCTCTCTCTCTCTCTCAGATATAGGATTAATCACTTTCATTTAAATTATATGTCCTCAGGTGATGATGTCATACTTGTACTCGGGTGGATCAGAGACTCTGAATCTCTCTGTGCCTGAGCTGCTGGAGGTGAGAGAGTTTGTAGTGTAACAAATAGAAGCAGATGTTATTTGTAAGATGTTATCTTGTAGATATTACTATATAAAATGGACCTGTTGGAATGTAGTGAAAATCCATCGACAAGCTTGCACATGCTGGAAACTAATTCGTATGTTTTTTGTCCTGCGCCAGCTGCTGTCAGTGGCGACATTGTTCCAGCTGGGAGGATTACAGCGCCACTGTGAGCTGCTTTGTGCTCAGAACATCAACCTGGATAATTCAGTCAGTGTGTACAACACAGCCAAGGTGAGCAGCACAATACACACCTTCCACACAGCCCCAGCAGGGGTTTGGCAGGGACTTCTGGCACAACCGCTTCATTTTCTGAAGTGAACTTTGTGAAACTAATAGTCTAATCAAACCGTCTAACCTAGACTGCAGAGAAAGTGGTTTTATTTAACACACCCAACCCGGATGTATTTCAGGCCCACGGAGCAGCAGAGCTGAGTGTGTACTGTGAAGGATACTTCCTGAAGAACATGGGAGCTCTCCTGGAAAGAGACAGTTTCCGTGCGCTGATCTCCAGCTCTCGCTCGGCATCGGGGAAAGAATCGCTCCTGGACGAACTGGAGGCCATGTTAACACATACGATGCACACGAGCCATAGCAGATTGCATGCGTGAGAGGACTAAGAGAAGCACAGGAATGAAGAATTGAAGCACAGATCACAAACAGAACCAAAGAGAGATGACTGAGGAAAAAAGTCAGAACGAGGAGCAGAGAAACACTGAGGCTAAATGTGAAGCAGAAAAACTGAGTGATGAAGTGGCACAATGTGGACATTGGGAGCTTGGACAATGTGAGACTGTACCGTGTACAAATGTGTAAGATATGTAATTACTACACACTGAATGCAGTGGCATTCTTGTAGTTCAAAGAAAATCCAAAGCTTTTTAGAAACCCCACAGTGGCTAGACGTTTTCCCTTTATCTTTTCAGAGCTGTTAGTTTTGTCTGCGAGTCTGCGTGGTAGGACTTGTACTGGGCCAAACGGTGTAGGAGAATAGAGTTTTTAATAAGCTAAATTACAGCAGATGGAACTTGTATTGGATAAAAAAAATTAAAAAAAAGAGCGGACCTTTTCTATTTAAAAATGTGAGATTATTTAAGTTGCCTTTTTATTGTTCTCAATGCCAAACAAATAAAATAATATAAAACCAAATGTTATTTTTTAAACTTGTAAAATGAATTAATTCATGTTAGTGCTCACTCACTAAGAGAAAATATTTGACTTGTACAAAGACTAGAAGGCAGACAACGAGCTCATGAGCTCTGCTTCTCCTTTGTGTACTACAACATTAATTAGTTCAATTAACCTGTTATTATAAAGAGTTCTCAATATTAATGTCACAGAAGTGTTTTTTTTTTTTTCAGTTTAATTGAGTCGACTAGCTAATTTTTAATCACTTTGAATCCCCCCACACACACACACACACACATTTATGTACCTGTACACAACAAGAGCCAGTTTAGGGTTGCAAATCCACCTACATTTTGGGAATTAGGACAAAACTGGGAGGAAATCCAGACATACACAAGGCAAGCAATGGCATAATGGAGTAAAGGGTTTTGTTTCAATGCACTGTATTATGGGTAATGTCATTTGGGAAGGGGTGGGTACTGTGACACTTACTAATAAGTTACCACTCTAAAATACACCAGCAAGATTAGTTTTCCTCAGCAGCCAACTGAACTGCGCAGGTGTTTTGAACTCTAAATATCCCGCCCTCGCTCCTCAACATCATCCTCAATGGGGTCCTGAGAGAAAATCTCCAGCTTTTCTGCTGTTTCATTTGTTCACTTGTAAATTAATCTTAGTGATATTTAAGGGAGGTTAAGAGTACTTATTTCATATTTAAATGCATCGTATACTGTGCATGCAATTAGTCTTTAGTCTTTTCTGCATCATGACATGTAACACTACAGTAAGTGTCGGAGCTCAGTAAAAATTGACAAAATTCCCCATCCTCCTGCTTTCACTAAACAAATTAGCATTGTCTCAAATTGCATACTTAAGTCAAGTCAAGTCAAGTCAATTTTATTTATATAGCGCTTTTAACAATTGACATTGTCGCAAAGCAGCTTTACACAATAAAAAAAAAAAAAAGTAAGTTTTTATGCAATGTGTATGAATCAAGATAAGATTGGATTGTCCCTGATGAGCAAGCAATATTCTAGACCGTTATTGAGTAATAACGCTAACTGGCTCTGTTATTACAGTCAGTGTTTTCTAGATGAGTGAACACGGCCCACAACGAAGAAAGGGTTTGAGAGACAGAGCTTGTTAGTGTGAAAGCAGTGGAGATTTTTACAATTCCTATTCCTTTGTTTCTTAGTCAGTTATACTATATACGTATGGTAACATATTTGAATTTTATATATACAAAGTCAGCCCAA
>QMIH01000994.1:54301-64786 GCA_003987875.1 Clarias batrachus
TTTTCCTCTGCCAATTTCTCACACTGTTTTGTCCTTTGTGAGTCCATCCCAGAGTTGTGCATGTGTGTATTTGTATTGGTGTGTACACTATGTGCGTGTTTGTGGTTCAGCAAGCCAGAGACGTAAAAAAAGTTCCTCGTACGTCGTAGTGCGTGAGGTCGGATGAAGAGGAGGTTGTGCATGGGCTGGATGTTGGTGTCGGTGGGAATGTTTTCCTCAAGGGTCACAAAGTCATTGGAGAGAGGTAAAAGGAGGTGAGGATGAAGGATGACGCGTCTGCTTTTCGTCATTATGAACAGCGTCCTCATGGGTGGAGCAGTGGAGCGGGGTGTTAATAGCTTTTCTGGATAATTCCTGGTAGCAAAGACAAGTCATCACACAGGTGAGGAAAGTGGACACGAAAGAAAAGTTATGAAAAAAAAAAAAAGAAAGAAAGCCGGGCACAAAGGAGGATGACGATGGAGGCGAGTTTAGGGAAATGACATGAGGGACGAGAGTGTATACATGTGCTCTTTTCTTTTTTTTTTTTATTACAGTCATTCCATCATAGAAAAGTCTATTGAACAAGATTATCTGCTGATAAGTGTGCAAGTCGGTGAGAATTATTGTATTATTTCTACAGATCTCTAGGGCTGCTCCTGCGTTCCGACAGAAGCCACCATCCTGGCATTGTCCCTGGCATTGTCCCTGGCATTGTCCCTGGCATTGGCCGCCAGGCATTTAGAGTCACAAGGTTCGGGATCGTGCCGCGGGTGTCTGTTGGGCGCGCCAGGTGGATGGAGCACCTGGCTGTTCTTCTCGTCTGAAAAAAGTTGTTTAATTACGTCAAAGAAGTTACTCAATGGGCTGCCTAGGTACACAGACGGGAAGAGAAAAAGAAGAAAGAAAGAAAAAGAGAAAGAGAGAAAGAGAACAAACAAACAAATGAATAATGGGCTTCACACAAGCAGAAGTGGCCAGAGAAAGATGAAAAGATGGCAGAAAAAAAAAAGAAGAAGAAAGAGGTGCCAGATGAGTGAGAATACGAGGACTCGGAGGTGCTTCGCTGACCAAATCACGGCACTTTATTTCTTTTAAGCCAAATGGAGAGAGTTGGTCATGTAAAACCCAGACAGAATCTGGGTTGCACTTCTGTTCTTTAAGAACTGAATGAGAAACAGGATGTTCAGGACCGCAGAGGATTTACGCAGGAAAAAAGTGAAACCAAGACCCATCATGCCAGATGTTTTTCCACCTTTAATGCAACGGAGCAAAAACGAAAAACTTACAATAACGCCTTCCAGTAATCTTTTGTTAATTGTTAAATCACATTTTGCAGAGTCGGAGTAAAAGTGAGGCTTAGCACATCTCATTCTCACAGAAACATACTCCAACCATGAGGAGATCTCCTGTCCTGTGCACAGCCAGCTTCAGCTCACTGTGATGCCACATGTTCTCGACTTGATCACGACGAAGCCCTTCAAAGTGTTCCATGAGGCGCGTCACGTTGCAGGTAGCTCTCTCATGATTGATGACGATAAGAGATTCTGACAACGAGCCCCTGCGCATGCTTTTTTACCACTTTGAAGACATGAAACCCAGATGAAAGAGCTGATCTAATGTTAATCAGAAGCACTTCACTGATGACGGGTGGATGATGATAATCACTTTTGACCATCAGTTTGAATCTGACGGTTCATTTTGAGCACATGCCCCATTATTATATATAATAATAATAATACATTATTATTATTATTATTATTATTATTATTATTATTATTATTATAAGGAGGTTATTGCAAAGGTGTAAAAAGATCTGACATGATTTTATTTTTTACAATCACAAAAAACGTATTAACAGTATTAACAGGGGCGTGTATATTTATATTATATTTAACATATACATTCATTTATATTAGATATTGAAACCCAGTGTGCAGTTTTCTTGCCATTGACACATACCCCGGTTGCCAGTTACAGTGAAATCCCAGCAAAAACATCTGCACTATATGTCCGTGGTTTGATCCTAACCACTAATCAAAGTGTACAGTCCTAACTGATAATGCCAGAATACACTACGAACCACTAATCCCCAACAGTCACACACTTGCGCACACACACACACACACACCTATCCCTATATTCATAAGTATCCAACAGTAAACTACTGTAGTAGTATTGTAAAACATGGGTGTAGTGTTCCCCTGAGCTCCCCTGAGCACATGCCATTCATCAGTGCAGTGTGGGAGTGAGCTTGTGTTCTGACACACACACACACACACACACACACACACACACACACACACACACACACACAAATGCACAGAAACACACACGCACACACTGAGTCGCTCGATACCGAGTGAGAGGCAGGAAGCAGTGGCAGTGATGGCTGTGTGTGAAACTGCGTTTGACAGAAAGAAACAGCGAGGAAGCAAAAGAGGACAAATGGTGAAGAGCAGGAGGGGAAAGAGACAGAGAGAGAGTGAGAGGAAACAGAGAAGAGTGATGGAATGCAATGAGCTCGGCTGTTGTACCACTCAAGCCTGGTGTGTCCCCTATTCCTGATCTCAGAACACACCACGTGAGACAGCCTTTTTATTTCCGCTCATCACTCAGAAACGAGATCGGACTCAAATGACAACCAATGGAACCGGCGCACATGGATCTAGTTCGTTTGCGCGAAACTGAAAATCGACACTGCGTCATCATGTGGTATTTGAGATCGTCTAAACATTAGACCAAACCGAACAAGATGATGCGACTGTTGAATTGGGTCGTTCGTTGGGAACAAATTCTCTGATGAAGAAACGTTATTAACAACGTAATAACGTTGAACAACAAAAACATACATGTATTTGTGCCATAAAATGAGTTGAAACCAACCTTAAATATGCAGTCAGGTTAAGAATTAAAACGTTATGTTTGTGCTAACATTGCTAAACACGAAATCTTAACAGAATTTCAACAAATCTTGTGCGTGTTGCTAGTCGAGACCGGTATTTTTTCCAGGTTCATGGCAAGCAACAGCGAGGCAAATGGCTATTGAAATTACGATTAAAAACATCTTCACAGATTTCTGACCAGTCCACAGTCCCAGCCTCACCAATTCACAGATGACATTACGCCATGCAAAGCCAGTCTAAAGAGAAAGTAACCTTTACTTAAAACAAATTCCGTCTTAGAAGTCGTTTTATGTGTCACATATGCATGACTGTACTTAATTTCTTTTCTGTACTTTTTCCAGGCTGGGGTCAGAGCACACGGTCAGCCAGGATACAGAACCCCTGGAGGGGACAAGGCTTTTCTCAAAGGCAACTTGGTGGAGCTGGTGCTTGCACTGCTCAGCTTCACCTTTAGGAAAGGATCCGCACAGCCCGAGTGTGATGGCCGAGCCTCGACTTGGGTGGAACACCATCGTGAGGGCTGGGTTAGGTTACTGGGTTTCTGATTGGTAAGTCGAGAGTTCGAGCCCCAGCACCACCAAGTTGCCACGGTTGAACCCTTGAGCACGGCACTTAACCCTGTCTGCACTGTATCCTGGCTGTCCCTGCACTCTGTCCCCAGCTTCCTAACTGGAATATGCGTAAAAATCTTTTCACTGTGTTGTAAGGTACATGTGAGAAATATTTGAATCATAATCTTAACCATGGTATCGCCAAACAGTGTATTGGATTTTCCCAGTACTCTCTTTTGATTTGACCGCTCTTTTGGTTTGGGGCAGCCATTATACAGAACCCCTGGAGGAGACAGGGTTAAGGCCCTGCTCAAGGGGTCAACTACGGCAACTTGGTGGAGCTGGGGCTTGAACTGCTCACCTTCTGATCACCTTCTGGTAACCCAGAACTTTAACCTGCTGGGCTACTGCACCACTGGCCCAAAAAAAATATGACAAGGGAGAACATGATTTGACCAGACTGGTCAGAAGTTGGCACCTCTAGATATATATATATACAGTAGTTCTCTCCAAACTACTCATCCAATACACAAGTACCACTCGGTCTTTCTGGTACCCATCTTGAGCAAGTACAGAACTTGGACATTCGATCCTTAAACGGGAAACGGGAAAGCAGCTTTCCCCGGCTTTCTCATGCGAAATGTTTGTGCAGTGAGAAAAGCCGTTTAATTAACGAGACACATAAACCCTGTCAGAACCTCGTCTAGCGTCCTCAATCACATTAGCGGTGTTATTARCGCCACGTGAATCATGGTCGAGCTCTGGGGCATGAATCCACTGTCGACGTTCGAATTTAGTTTGACCAGTTCCAGTATCTGAATAACAACATTTGTAATGATTGAAAGCATCATTTAAAGCAGATCTTGTAATGCATCAGTGGAGCAATCTAAAGTAACTGCGGATTTCATTCAATCTCGGGAGTGTAGAAGTAGTTCGCTCTCAGTAGGGGGAGCTGTCATCAAGCAGATGTAGGGGACTCAGGCTTGCGGCAGCAGACCGTGTATGAGTCAGGAGGAAAGACGTGCATAGAGGAAGGGCAAAGGTGCTTCTCCTTCTTTACCTCCTGTTTTTTTTTCCCATTTGCACTTTAAATAGAATCAGTGGCAGCTCTTTGGGAAACGATCCGTCTTCCGTTAAATGATGCAATCTTTTCTTTATCGCCGTGTTTATAATAATCTCGATGCATGAAGGTTTGTTAGAGGTAATAAACAGGAAGATCCCAGTGGGCCAGTACAAGTGTTTATAGGCAGAGTATGGCCCATAAAAAGCTTTCCAGCACCTGTGTAATTTTATTCCCGAGCTCCCGAAGTACGTCCACAGTCTGATCAATGCATGTTTAGAGCGAGTGGGTGTGGGGGATCGCTATGAGGTGGTGCGGAGTGAGGGGAGGGGAGGGGGGGTTTGGAGCGTGCATGTAGTGGAAGATGAAGGAGGGTTTTGGGACAGGGCCATGTGGGGGGATGGAGCTTTACTCACCAGCCAGCTGCTGGACTCCAGGCTGGTCGTGTGTGCTTAACAGCTGCGTCTGGATCGTCTCCACCACTCGCTTAAAACGCCGACTCGGACCTGGAAGCACATACAGCGCACATCAACCCGCAAGACATGGACTGGGAACGATCATAGCCCTCAAGTCGGAGTTCAGCTGGACAGCAGTCTATAGCGCCTCCCCAAGCCAGATTTCATGCAGCGCGTCCAATGACGAAGGACACTCAGGCATCAGCCTTGTTAAATAATGTGCTTCTATGAGAACAATCTGACTAATGGCACTTCCTTTGTTTTTGTTCCGCTTGTAATTGCCTGTGAGGGCAACAGAAACTGGATGTCACTGGCAGCAGTGATAATTAGAGTGTGGAGCTTATATTAGCACAGTGACTGCTCGAACGCACAGCAGAGGAAACAAGGCAGCCTGCTGGAGAGTAACTATGACATCTCTGTCTTTCTCTGTGTTTCTGACCTATCTAGGTGCACGAGGAGCCAGAGATCGGAACGACTGCAATATCAAATATACGAATAAAAAAAAAAAAAATTGGGGGAATCTCTATCTGTGAGTATGATTTTTTTTACCCCCTCATTTATTTATTTATTTATTTATTTATTTATTTACAGGTCATTGACACAGATTATAGGCCTGAGTTAATATTCATCAAACATCAGAATAAAAAAAATGAAAAAAATCATTTGATCTCCTGGGATTTTCACAAACACCGGTCTACACAGAATGGTGCGAAAAACAAAACAAAAAAAAATCATGGAGTGAGCGACAGTTCTGTGGGGAAACGCATTGTTGAGAGGAGACGTCAGAGGAGGCGTGTAGTCATGCAGAAAAGCATTTCAGCGGGCACAAAACACCCAAAAAGCGGACGCCCTGCAATAGCAGGAAACCACATTACTCTGCCGAAAAAAAAAACAGAAAACCAAAGCAAGAATCATGGGCACGGCCTCACCCAAACTGGACAATTAAGGATTAGCGTAAAAGAACTTGCGTTCTGCTACTGTAGCGCATCCATCTCCAGATTGAAACAAGCGTTTGAGTTACTATAGACTCGCTCTCGGCTCAGACTAGTCCGGTCTGCTCCTCTGATCTCACTCATTAACAATGCATTTTCAAGACTTTTCAAAGCAAGATTTCGGCTCAGAGGATAATTTCTGGTTTTCACACCATTCTGGGTAAACTTTCGAGCCTGCTGTACTGTATGTTGTGCAAAACTCAGGGGATCAGCAGTTTCTTTAATCTTTAGAGAAGCAACAACCATGGCAAAATAGAAAACCCACTGAGATCACTTTTTTAAAACCGATGCGAACATTACCTGATGCTACCTGTATCTGCATGATTTTATATATAGACAGAGAGGGAGAGAACAATGCAGGAAGACCAAAGAAGAGATTTATGGATGCAGTGAGAGAGGACATGAAGTTAGATAAGAGAAGAGGATGCAGAGGATAGGGTCAGATAGAGGCAGATGATTCGCTGTGGTGACCCCTGAAAGGGAACAGCCGAAAGACAAAGAAGAAGAAGGAGAGAGAGATTTATTTTCTACATTCTAGAACAATACTATATTAATTAAAACTATTAAATGTAACACATATGGCAGTGGGTAATTAAGTAACAACAACAACAGACACTAGATCAGCTGTTCTGGAATAGTTCTTGCAGGAACAGTATTGTCAAGTGCATTTGCAAAACCCATCAAGCAGCATGATGAAACCAGCTCTCATGAAGACCATCCCAGGAAAGTAAGACCACATTTTCTCATTTAGAGTCAACAGCCTCAAAAATCACCCATTAACAAACAGCACCTCAGATCAGAGCCGTTATAAAGGCTTCACGTAGCAGATACATTAAGAAATGTTTTTGTACTCAGTGTACGTGCCAGTGCYACAGAGTACAGATCCAGATGTTAAACCACAATTATACGACACATTCTGGTCACATCTTATTTGGCAATAATGCCTCTCATGGTCCCTGATTACAAAGATGTAAAGTGCCATCTCCAAACCTACACCAGGTTGGTTTCAGACAAAGACCCAAAAAGCTCTCGTTAGTTGAGAACCAGCTCATTAACTGTGGCAAGAGAGAAGAAGAAGAATCTGAGATTAGCATTAGAACATTCATAGGCACCTTGACAGATTAAAAGGTTTTGCGAGCGGAATAAGGTATAGCACCTGCAGTCTGACCTCCTGTAGTGAACTCATGTCAAACACAGAAGGCACTGAGTGAGTTGCACTTTACAAAAGTGCCATTTCCTCTTTTTGAGTTTAAAAAGCCCCAGGCAGTCTGCGAGAGGGCGTTTGAGAGAACGGCAGTCCTGCGGTGGAGGAAAAGACGGACGTGCGCTAAAAGCCGCTGTTGACTAGAAAATGATGGTTTGTGATAATAAGGCTAGTGAGGCGTGGTTACCTGAGAGCAGGGTAAAGGTGACGGAGTAAATGCCGTTCTCCTTCGTGGCTGTGCTGCTGTCTGTGTAAGTGATGTCCACCTGGAACTTGACAGGCTTCTGGAAGACAGTGGGACCTGTTGTAGACTTGTACTCTGCCCGGAAACTCGTCTGAGAGATAACGCTGTGACTAAGACTAGGGATCTGCGGAGGAGAGCAAAGGCGAGGTGGAAGGAGATCCAAGAGAACGAGATATAAGAAAAGGAGAGATGAGAGAAGAAGATGAGAAACGAAACGTAAATGGTGAGGAGATGAGGAGAGGAAGAGGAAGAGAAATGCACAGGAGGCAAGACATAAGGAGGAGAGAAAAGAAATGAGATGAAAGGAAAAGAAGAGAAGGGAGGAGAGGAGAAATGAGAAGTACAAGAAGAGGAATTGAAAGAATCGAGCAAGATGTGAGAGTAGAGGGAAAGTAAGGTTTCATTTTTTTCAAGAGGAAAAAATGAGATGAGTAGAACACAAGAGAAAGACGAATAAACAAGAGAAGAAGGTTAAGAAAAAGGAGACGGGAAAAAGAAAATCAGGAGAGGACTGACTGGAAAATGGTTACATTTATGACATCATCTTTGATTGTCCTCCTTTAAAATTACCAGCGCGGAGTCTGTTTGGAAGCGCATGCCTACACGCATCAGTCTGTAGCTGAAAACCTTCTCCGTCAGAGTAAGACCAACAACAGCAGGCCATCGAATTGTTGCTTTCGCAAGCTAATGACCACGTCTCAGAAGCCGCATGTAACGCGTGCCGTCGTGGACTCCGCCACCTCCGCGCACCGAACAGCGGCTTTCACTGCAACAGCATCTATATGCTAATGATCGCTGCTCTCGCTTCATTTTCTATTGACCTACAATGAAAGTTTCGCTTCGGGGGAATATAAAAGTGCTGTAGCCTAGCATTTTACTAAATCGTGATATAAATCAGCGCTAGTCAGCTAAATGTGCGAACGCCGAGCGTATCAACATGCTTGTAGACATATACAGACTCGTAGACCCGTAGATTCATAGACGTGGCTCAGGATCGTAAGGACGATGGCGGGGTGTGCGTACCGAGAGAAAGGCTTGCACTATGTCTGCCTTGATGGAGCTCAGAGGCTTGTCCTTGATCACCACGAAGATCTGCTCCTCCTTCTCCAGGTTGATAAAGTTACCAAACCAGGACTTTTTGGCAAGTCTGTGAATGGAGAGAAAAATAAATCAACATGTCATCATATCAATGGACATTGGTATTGGATATCTGTCCGATACCGCAGTCTGATGCCAACGACCGATAGCTAGTGATCTGATTTACAAGAAGTGTATGAATGAACAGAATCTCTATCTGTGACACATGACACAAAGGGACAGAAATCCTTGATTAATGATGGCAATCAACACAAAAGCCGATGATTGTAGACCGCACTCTTAGAATATTTAGAGGAGGAACTGTGGTGTTTTACTACGACCCAACCTGGTTAAAATAAAACTCAGCCGAGGAGTTCATCACTAGCAGCACCTGGCAGCTGCCAACGCTGCAGGTACAGTAATGCTCACCAGGCGGGCAAAATGTCTGTAGACAACAAGTGAGTGAGATTAACAAATTTTATCCAGGTTTTTATTTTTGATGATCAGCTGCTGTGAGTAATTTACAGTGAAGGATTCTAATTCAATACAAAGGAAAATGCATTTTATTTGAAACTGTTCAGAAGCATGTTTCTAAAATAAAACAAAACCCTTCACTTTACTGTAACCCTTCTTAATCCAAGGTCACTAATATAGCTAGTTTAGGCACCTCATGAAAAAAAAAAAAAAATCTTTATATCGGTGGCTAACTAGCTCAAAAAAATTAAGTTAACCTTAGCGCATGAACATGCCTGCACTATACACTGATCAGCTGAAACACTTCAATGCAAAAACAATAAGCACAGTATTGTGTAGGTTCCCTTGTGACCCCTCAGTGCTCAGACCTCATGGGACTTCTGGAACCAATATGTTACTGGCAGATCTTTTCTCCATGGATTAAATTGTTTATCCAACACGTCCCATGGATGCTTGACCGGACTGAGATTTGGMGATTATGAACGCTGKATCCACAACATTGATCAACAGCTCTTCATGATGAGCCCCATACGCAGCAGGCTGTGATGCCTTAGTGGTTTCTGGCGCCTTTCTATCACCATTGACTTTATTTGGAGATTGTGTTGCATTGGCTTTTCTGTTGGATCGGTTCAGACGCGCTAGCCTTTGGTTCCTGCAGGCATAAGTGAGCCTTGGGTGCCCATGATCCTGTCACCAGTTTGCTGATGTACAGTTGTTGATCAATGTCTTTGGACTGTGGGAGGAAACCGGAGGAAACCCGCGAAGAACGGAGAGAACATGCAAACTCCATGCACACTGAGATGGGAATTGAACCTGGTCGGGACTCGAACCCTGGACTCTGGAGGTGCAAGGTGACAGTGCTAATCACTACACCACCGTKCCGCCTCATATCATAACTAAAATAAACAAAATGTCCTGTGATGTCAATAATTGATTTAATACTAAGTAGGTTACTCATTTCAGTCTCACCATAACTGCAGCTATCAAGTAGTCCTAGCATATACTGTACAGTATGTACTCACACTTGTCCTCAGTCTGGTAGTTCTGCTGTCTTTTTTTTTTTTTACAAATCCAAGCTGCTCTACACATCTTTAAACAGTCCGGTTAAACATCGCATAGTAACCTTTTTCTTCCCTAACATTACTCATTGTTACAGTTACAGAAGTTTTAGTCTGTAAAGATAAGCTTTTCCAAACACCCACACTGGGAGAAAAAAAATCTGATTTCACGAGACAGACAGAGACGAAATGCAGAACAAAAGAGACGGAGAGGGTGCAGTCCTAGCCAGCATGTAAAGTGAAGGGAGAATCTATTACAGAAAACAAAAGAAAAAAGAAATGAACATAAAAGAAGTGTGCGGTCCTGCCAGAGACGAGGCTTTGTTTAGAAAGAAAAACTTCTGACTGTTGCCTTGTGTGTGGCGTGTGTAGTAAGAAGAGCCATATTGGGAGGCAAACCTGATAAAGCCTCCAACAAAGATGAAAGCAAAAGAGAGAAATTCAGAGAGAAGGAAGGAGAGAGAGAGAGAGAGAGAGAGAGAGAG
>QMIH01000994.1:66152-80793 GCA_003987875.1 Clarias batrachus
AAAAAAAAGTAAAATGTACACACCTTCTTTCACAGGACGTCAGGCAGCGGGCCAGATACAATGGAACCTCGGATTGCGAGTAACTCGGTTTACGAGTGTTCCACAAGACGAGCAAAGATTTTAAATAAATTTTGACTTGAAAAACGAGCATGTCTTGGTTTACGAGTGCCAAGTTTTTTGACATTGACACACACACACACATTCTCTCGCCTTTACACCCCCTCTCCCCGGCTTCACAAAGACACACACACTCTGCTTTACACAGAAACTCTGCTCTGTGTAAGGTGCTGGTTCATTTATCTGTTGGGATTTTTTTTTTACTTTTTTAAAAGGTAAAGTGCAGGTTAATTTGTTTTATTTTTACTTTATATATTGTCTTAATTATTTTTCTGTATTAATTTTTTTGGGCTGTGGAACGAATTATTTGAGTTTTCATTATTTCTTATGGGAAGGTTTGATTTGGTTTATGAGTGTTTTGGAATACGAGCTTGCTTCCAGAACGAATTATACTCGTAATCCAAGGTTCCACTGTACTTAAGCTGCCCCAGGGATCTCGATCTGTCTCCGAATATGCCATTGATTGCCACAAATGCCACAAACCTGACAACAAGAGCAATATCAGGCTCTCGGTCTACATGCATTAATCTCCACCCTGGCCCCTCCTGAGTTTCCCCCAAAACCTATGCAGGTCAGCTCGCATATTTTGCCCAAGGAATATCAACGTTGGAAGAACAACTGCACATACTTTTACCGTGGTCAGACTGGTCATGTTGTGCAAATCTGTTTTTAAAAGGTCTGGCTTCCCGGTAGTACTGGGGATGCAAAGGGGCCCCCACACACAACTCTTTTCCATACAGTCACACTCATGTTTTGTGTGTCCAACCATGGTGTCCCAGCTCAGGATTCCATCCACACCATTGAACCAGCCATTCAGCGTACAGGCCCTTGATGGCAGCATGCACCCTTCAATCACAAAGGGACTGTTTCCGTCCTGTTGCAGTCCTCTTGTAACCACGCTTAAACCATCACTTTAATCATCATTTAAATCGCTCATGCACCAGTAGTACTAGGCCTCCCATGGGTAAGACTACATAACCCCCACATTGATTAGGCAAGGATGAGCATCCTGAATTGGAGTTTTACCGGCCTTTCCTTGTGCCTTTGCTCTGCTGGCACAAGACCTTATCCATCTCACAGGAGGAGATCCCCTACTTATCAAAGTATCCCGCTGAGTGTCATCATTTCCGCCAGGGGTTCAGCAAGTCCTTGGCCATCTCCTTACCTCCTGTGGTATCAATCTCCACCTGGCACTACTCCTAATGGGCCACTCTACTCACTCTCTTGCCCAGAGACTGTGCTGTAATCACGGATAAAAAGCCAATCAGAATTGGCGAAGTCCAGAAAGTGTTGAAGCTCCCGCCTTGATGACGGCCTTTACTTTGACTGGGTCAATTTGAATACATGACGGTGGGATGGCATACACCAAGAAGAAGGTAGACTCACATGGACACTCGGAGATGAAACGTAACAAATTACGTTTACTGTTGTTGTTTACTTTTGCTGTACGGCCCAACCCTAGACTGGGACGTAACACCATATTTAAGTGACCACTTTGATTTTCCAGCACAAGAAAGGCAACAGCTTTATCATGCAAAGGTGTTCCTTCAATTAAAAACTAGTTTGATACTTATATCCAGGTGCTCATTAATGATGTTCTCATTTCCATAGATTTTCCAAATGTCTTTATATTTGCATACCTTGACGACATCCTGATCTTCTCCCAGTCCTTAAAGAAACATCGGCTCCATGTGAATCAGGTCCAACAATGTCTACTGAAAAATAAACTACATCAAGGCTAAGAACTGTAGGTCTGACTGCAAGTCCACCTCCTTCTTGATGTAGGCCATCCCACCGTCAGGCATTTAGATGGACCCAGTCAAAGTAAAGGCCATCATGGGTTGGTCATCGTTATTATCAAGGCAAATTTTTCTGGGTCTTTCAATGCTTTTTGGGCTTCACCAACTTCTACAGTATCAGTATTTTATCCATGACTACAGTACAGTGGCTCCCCCCCCCCACGTCTCTCACATCTATCAAGATTCTTTTCCAGTAAAACCCCAGTAGAACCAGACAATACTTCGCCGTCCTGAAGGCGTCTTAGGACCCCTCCCCATCTCTGATGTATGAGTACAGCACAGTATCCTTGACTTTGTGACCGGGTTACCACGGTCCAACAACATTTCATTCCGCTACCCAAACTCCTATCCGCCAAGGACACAGCTCCCATGTCTTTCCGACTTCAAGGACTCATATTGGTCTCAAATAAGTGTCCACAGTTCTTGGCACAATCCTGGGAGGCTTTTAGTGGCCTTACTGGTTCCACTCCCAGTCTCTCATCGGGGTTCCACCATCAAAGCAATTGTCAAACCTAGTGCCTGAACCAAGAACTGGAAAGATCAATAAGATGTGTGGCTTTGCAAGAAGCAGCTTCTTGAAGTCAATTTATGCCCTGGATCGAGTATACCCACAAATCATATTATTTAAAAAACATCAACATACAGGGTGGGCCATTTATATGGATACACCTTAATAAAATGGGAATGGTTGGTGATATTAACGTCCTGTTTGTGGCACATTAGTAYATGTGAGGGGGCAAACTTTTCAAGATGGGTGGTGACCATGGTGGCCATTTGGAAGTCTGGATCCAACTTTTGTTTTTTCAATAGGAAGAGGGTCATGTGACACATCAAACTTATTGGGATTTTCACAAGAAAAACAATGGTGTGCTTACTAATATACTAATGTGCCACAAATAGGACGTTAATATCACCAACCGTTCMCATTTTATTAAGGTGTATCCATATAAATGGCCCACCCTGTAGATATATAGATGTATATATATATCACTATTCTATCACAATATTTATCATAGATGTAATATTGAAAAGGTAACAATAAAATAAAGCAGGAGAAGAATACGGCTTATCATTGTTCCCAAATTTCATAAAGTTTGTTTATTACTTTTATAGAAACAATATGGACATTAAACGTGTTGAAAACCCTCTAGATGGTGAGCTTTGTTACTACACATGCTCGTTATTTGCAAGAGACACTGCCTGATTACAAATTGCTAAAAATAGCATTGCGAGCATCGCAGCTTTTCTGTATTTCACTGAGTGTCCTCCTGTGTGTGCGTGTGCGTGTGTGTGTGTGTGTATGATCAGACACTGTTTGCTATAAGGCTCAGCCACAATGGTTTCACAACGCTAATGCTGAGTCACTGACAGGTAATTATCTCAGAATGCACTACACATCAAATCCTGAGGTGGATCAGAGCGGAAGACAAGTCCGTGTGTCTCTGCGCCCATGATCGCCTCAGATTCCTGCTCCTGGCAGACTGGAATGGAAGCTGATGTGGTTTTCTGCTGGTGCAGCGTGTCCACCTCAGGCTTTGATGACTTATGCATGCCGAACTGAAGTTGTAAAGCGTGTTTATTGGGTTTACTATATATTTGTACAGACGGTTGTTGTTTTTTTTTAAATTGCCAGAAGAATAGCAGGTCCAGAGAATGTGTGTACAGTATATATTCATAGTGACTTACTCCGGGGAAGACTCTGGTGTAAGGGTGGACATCTCATCTTGAGTAGGAACTGTTCAGAAGAAGGAAATAATGTGTTGTATTTACAAGTCAAATGACACAGCTACGCCCAGAAGGGGTGGCCAAAAGTATTGAGCAAATGTAGCGTAGTTCTCCCTGTGCACAAAAGATGTGATGTCACTAATTAGTTCTAGCCTATCTGCCTGAAGAGTTGTCCTAATTCACTGTAATCTGGTGAAGAACTGGCTATGGGACAATGGCATTCAGCTTCGGGAGCCATGGCCTGGGTCATGTCCATAAAACTGTTGGAGAAGGCAGAAGCAGTCAAAAATTGTCTTCTGTACATGATCAGATCAGTACATGCTGCAGATGTCTTTTTGACTCTATGTCCAGCTGGATCCAGCAGGTTTTTGGAGAATAAAGGACTTCATACTAATTATTGATTGTTGTACAGCAATTTCATTTGAATAATCTTGGTGTTTACCGGTGGTTGGCAGACATTATGTTGCATTACAGCCACCTTCTAGTCCTGATCGCCTTCATCTTCTGTTCAGTTTTCTAGTCCTGTCGCCCTTAAGAAATCCATCAAATACTTTCTTTCTTGTCTAATTTCTCCATTTTTAAAAACTCTCATCATCATGAATGTGATTTTTTATTTTTTTATTTGAGAATGTCATTAAAACCCTGAACTTCACATCTTTGTCTCAATACTTTTGGCCAGCACTGGACATTAATGATACAGTATGTCTCTACTTAGAAGTAAAATTTAACAGCTCTAGTATAACCCACTGTTTCACTTTTCCTAAGCAAGTGAAGGTGACTGCGCTAGACGAAAGAGTGGACATCATAGTACCTTGTAGTTTCCTGCGATGGAAGCGTGGAGAGCCCAGGAAGCTGTTCTTAATGGAGTTGAGACGTGTCCTCCAGGGCATGCCCCCAATGGAGGGGCTGGGAGGCGGTGTCGGGGTCGGCGTTCCGGCGGGGCTCTCCTTCGGCGTGTGGACAGGCGTTCCTTTGGGAGTGGGCAGAGGGCTGCCCCTGGGGGAGGGGTGAGGGGTCACCTGGATGATGGGGATAGATTTGGTGCTACGGTCAGAACCAGGTATGGGATGGAAGTGATGTAGCCGGATAGGGGCTAGGGGTATGACAGGAGTCGAGGGCACTGAAAGCTGTGGGGGAGTAGTGCGCGTTGCCATGCCTACCATGGGACTGCTGGGGGTAGGTGATAGTCGAGGGCAGCATGGAGTAGAGGGCTCCGAGTGAGCAGTTGAAATGGACTGGGAATCACTCTCTGGTAAGGGGTTGGACCTTGTTGCATGTAAGGGCTTATCAGAGACTTTGCGCTTAGCAGGAAGAGTCTGTGTTTTTGGGCAGAGCAAGAGCGGCCCACGCACTGCTTTAGGGGAAAGGGAATTTAATGTTGGCGTGTGAGCCCCACTATGGTWGGCACGGGGCTGGTCAGGGGAGTCAGGAGGACTGGTTTGAGACGAGAAGGTAAATTTAACCGCCTGAGGGGGKACACAGAACTTTCGAAGGGGCTACAGGATAAGCATGCACCAGAGCATTAGAGAAGCCAAACACCCACAGCGCAATGGCAGGGGATGATTTAACAGCCACAAGAACGCAAGAACAGGTCACACATGGATGCAGACAGGGGCAGAAAATATTGAGCCAAGGTAATGGAGAAAGGAACAAAAAAAAACAAAGAAAAGAACATGCAGTTAGCCAAGACCGCAAAAGACAGAAAGCCGTTCATGGAGTACGAGAAGAGAAGATATTCGAAAGGAAAGGAGAAAAGAAGGTGCTGGTGGCTGCGATGAAGGCGGGAAGCTGCGGATCAAGCAAGAGTGAAGCAGAGAACGCACACAATGAAATGTCTGCTCGTTCATAAACCTATATCATTTTACAGTTAAGTGCAAAAGTTTGTACACCCTTTGTACACTTTTGACTCGTTACTCTATCCAAGACATTTAATCTGAACCAACATCGTGACCCAATGAAAATCTTTCTTAATACGATATGAAGTTTTTGCTTTACCTTCACTCTTTATCTGTGTCTTCTAATCTTGTTTCTTTTCTCTCCGTACAATTCAGTATTTTTTGTTTTCAGTCTGGTGCTTTTCTGATCCCATTGCCTCTAAATTGTTCTACTCACTGACCACTTGAGAGTTTAAGCTTAATTAAGCTTTTCATGGCTTGAACAAGATTTACGAAAGTAAACCTGCGCTGCTTTAAATCGCTGGACACCTTAATGATGCCCATCAAACACATCAGCTGGAGCATCTGAAAAGCGATGAACCTGTTTCCAACTTTCTGTGAGAAACGGTCTTTGTGGCAATGCCAGCCACAGTGTAGAGATCATTTTTCTTAAGGAGAAGCAAACTTCTGAACAGTTGATTATGCATTCACCAGAATCAGTAGAAGATTTAAGAGCTGGAAATCTTCCAGGACTGCCATGCTACAGTATAAAGCTGATTTATTTTATAGATAGCTTTTGACTTGAGTCATACAGTGTGTGTTCCCTACCTACTGTAAGTCATGGCCACTGATTAACTGAAAAGACAAGGAGAAAAGTTACGACATCTACTATATGCTTTCTTAATTCCTTTAAGCAATCTTTCTGCACGTGAGGACTGAAGAAGCCGAGCTTATAGAGTGGATTTCAGGAATCAGTTAAATCAGCTGTGGGTTCAGTGTCATGCAGAGCTGGAAGCTTTAGGCACAGGTAGCTGTAATCTGTAAGGGTCGTGAAACAAGTCAGCCGGAAAAGTTTCGCCACAAGCTCCTCCTCAAATCACAGAAGAAACCGGGTTTTTACACGACTTTCCCTGAGCTGGATTTCCGCCGGGCTCAGAAGTGTACAGGGGGAGGGATAAAGGAGGATCTCTACGGATTGAAAGAAGTAACCCACACACGCGCACACACACACACACACCTGAAGTCTAAGACAATTGTTTTACAGTCTATTTGATCTATACTGCGTTATAAATAGCTGTCTTTTGTATTTTCTTTCTAGTTATTTAGCTGCGTGAGCTACAGTAGTTTTCACTTTGTTGTTAATTTTGTCCCACTTTTAGTACGATGAGAACCAACAAGACCATTTATTTTCCCTCGTATTTTTGGTTCAACGGTTTGCATTTCCTCATCTGAATGTAACATGCAATGATAATTCTCTAATAACTTACTGAAACTAAAAACGTTCCCATATAACACAACATTGTTTCTGGCAATTCATCCACTTCCAATAAGGACTCGACCCTGGTTATGCCATTTCAAAAAACACAAAAGGTATAATTTTTTTTTTTTCATAGTACTTAATTTTTATATTCTAAAATCTCCACCACCTCCTTTTAGATTCAAACCTTTGTAGTTATATTTGTGTGATTAAAATATTGGCACTTTGTCAATGAAAAAACATGGGGGGGGGGTACAAACTTTTGCTCGCAATTCTAATTACTCTTAGGTTAACAATCAATTCTGAAAGCAAATGACKGTCAATTCTGAGACATTGCTACCTTCATCAAGTACTAATACGAAATATTTAAATTCCCTGAAAGTCTGAAGACCTGCTTTATGTTTGACAATTGTGTGTATGTGTGTTTTTTTTTTATTCTTTTTTTTTTTTTTTTTAGATTTCTTGTCCTAACTCTCGGCTAACTAGCTCTACACCTGTAGCACAGAGCCGACCGAGTGCTGCGTGGGTGTACATGTGATTGCGTGGGATGTCAGCAATAGGAGGAAGAGATCAGGCAAAGCAGGCTGACAGAGAAAAAGAAAGACACTCACCCTTGGACTGCTGAGAGGACTGGTGGAGAGACCCGAGGACGCACCGCTGATGGAGCGTGACCTGCAGAGACACACACACACTGGCGTTTTAGAAACAGACTGCATCAGGAAAGGCACACGGGGTATCAGTAGTGGGTTTATTCTAGAGATTGAGGCTTGATTAGAGGAAACATTACAATCTAACCAATGTTAAATGATGTTAACTAGGTTAAAAACAAGACATGGTATGATGTTATGGAAAGATCGACCGTGGCTTTTCAGCCGTTTGAAGTTCTATTAGTTGCCATGGAAACAAGTCAGCTCCAGCCAGTTCTAGCAGCTATAAACAGTCGTTCCATTAGCAACCTCGTTTTTTTTTTTCTAATTTGAAGCTGATACGGTAAATAAAACAGGTTGTTTTTAAAAAAAAAATGCAAATCAATATATCCTACTAAAAAAAAAAAAGTTTTGTTTACCATTTTCAGTACATATAAAAATGTGATAATGTATTATAGAATGGACACAATCTTAAGTAAACCTCGTAGCAGAAGTTCAGAAGTACAGGCCTGTAACAGAAACCTATTCAACATCCTCGGACCAATCAGGAGTGAGAACATCATCTACATCACTGCTTTCAATAACCAATTCCCTCATGTTGTTCTCCAATAGATGACAGTCGCAGGCATATGCTGCTGAACTTATCGTAACCKTAGTAATGTTTTGAACTTTCCGGTGTTATCGCTCACGCTGAGCCGAGCCTGTTGTTCCTCTCGGGCGACAGATGTCCGCACAGACACCAGCGCACGTTTCGATCACCTCCGAGAAGGAGCAAATGAATTATCACAGTCACCAATCTGTCTTCATCAGCCGAGATGGTTGTCAGCGTAGACGGAGCCCAGCTGTTCCCCTTCTTTCATGTCACTTTTCTCTCTCTCACCTCCTTTTTCGCACTGTCCTTTTGTTATCTCCCTGTCGCACGTCCTCGCCCACTCACTCACACACTCTATTCCTTTATTATCCTTTATTTCCCATCATGTTTTATATCCTCTCTTCCTACATTATTCTCTCCATCTTTCTCGCCTCCCGGTCCTTTCTGAAGCTCCCTGAAGTACTCGAGCCAGCAGCCGGAGCCAGGCCCTTCAGTCCTGTCTCACGAATCTCTTTGTCTTTCCCTTTTCTCCTTCCTGTTAATTCAGCCTTCAGAGACGCCGAACCCCGTGCGCAGGGTGGGAGAGGGAAAATACATGAAAATACGTGAAATGTGCAGAGAGAGCTGAATCGCAGCACAGTCCTCGCTCATGGTCTAWGAGTGTGTGTGAGCACACAGGACCTGGAGCAATGTGTAGGAGTTAAAAAGAGGACACAGAGTGCATTCGTCAGTATACAACTAGAACAAAAGAGGTGAGCGTAAACCAAGACCTAATGCAATCGAGTGATTATAAGATAATGAGCACTAAGGATGCGGRGTAAGCAATATCACATCAGGGGGAGTGCTGTAGTACAGAATATCAGCACGGCTGTTGAGACGGTTAGCGACTGAGAGTTTGTGTAATTAACCGGGCGAATGTCAAATTCTCACCGGGATTATGTACCCGAAAGGTGAGGAGTATAAACCATGGAGGTGTTGGACAGTCCTGAAGAACGTAGGAGATTTTCTTATATATTTCCATTTTCGAATATCCGCTCAGTTAACTCCCAGGTTCTGGGGTTAAATCCCAAATAGCGTTAAATGGAAAGCTAGTGCACTCCTGTATGTAGGGTGTACCATCCCTTGTTCCACACACCAAGTAGTGCCCTTGATCAGGGGGTAGAGAGGGACTGGAGATTTAGGTTTGTGATACTTAGGAGACAAAGTGTTTTTTAAGATGACATAACACTATCAGATGTGTTTTCTTGCTGAAAATGCATCCGTGAATGTGGATTTTCAATCGTGATATCAGACTGTATTTTAATTATATGGCCAATAATAATATGGCCTTCTGACACAAATTTGGAAAYACACACCTGTATTGGATGTCTTTCTAGCTTATGATGTCACAATTTTCCTCCAATAAAACTAAACAGTCTCTGGTCCAATTACATTGCTCAGTCGGAGTAATAATACAGCACATAAAACACTATTTCAGGTAAAAAGAAAACAAACAAGAAGACTAGAGACACTTTTTCTATCATCAAAATGAAAGATTTCTGAAGATTTTCCAGTGGCAAGACACGTCAACAGTGATGGACGTCAACATTAAGGACATCGCAGTTCGCACTGATACGTACTGTAGCTGTTACGGGAGCAATGATGTCAGGAAGCTTATAGAGAAAGAGCTCATCTACATTCACTTAGAACCTGAAGGGATAAATGTCACGTTTTGACAGCAGCTATTACATTACGAACCATTTTGAATTTCTAGTCCACTGCTTTCACCTTCCGCAGCCTCAACAACAGGCCTCTGGGTTCCAAATGTCTGAGCCTTCCAGTGAACATGCTTCTACTAGGCATTATAATATTGTTCATTGCAAATTATATTATCTTGAGGAAATGTAGACTCTTTCGCTTTAACGACGGTGTGTGCACAAGTTTGCATTGGGTTCCAGATGCTAGATCAAATACATCTGAGTACGTGCCTTAATGAACGGAGATATGGTACAGACATGGTGCAGAATCAGGCCAAAGGTGGATGGCCAAAACTAAAATCACCTTCGATAGGGAAGAGATTTCAGACTGGCAAGGACATTCAGGAAAAAAAAAAAACGTAAATAAGCCAAACAAAACAACGAGCAGCCGATGACCATTCTAACAAAGGATTCTGCAGGCTGTTCAGACCAGTGTAAGAGACACTGGGAGAGATGTCTGTCTGAGGTCCCAAGGTTCCTACTGAGGGGGACTGAGACATCATTGTCCTACGAACAATATTTCTTGACTCTCCTTTAATAGACGTCTCATTTTTTATATTCCATGGCTGCATACTTTCCAGACAGACCTTGTATATAACTAGTTCCTTCAAATGTCTAAGAGGAGCTTTTAAATGGTTTTAGGAAGACTGGCAATAATTCTGCAGTTAAGTCTAGTTCAAGATTCAAACCACAATATTGCAATTTTAATAAAAGGTTAAAGTGATTACATTTCCAGTTAATTATACGAGGGGCGTTCAAGTCAAACCGGGACTCCTGAGGAAGCGTCTCGTTAATGAAGGGGTGAAACCCATTGAGAATTACAGAAAACTCCAAGGTGAATGACGATCCCGGACGAGACGGCTCRGTGCCCACTGCAGTCGTTCAGCGAATTGACCGTTAACTTGTTGCCAACTTGCGGAAGAGACGCATCTGCCTCTGGGAACTGTACACACAACTATTCAGAAACTGAACTCACTATTTCCCTATGTTTAGGCCATTAAAGTTGTTCCTGGAAGGCCAGGGTTTCAGACTGGAAGCAGGCGATCCGATCACGGCTCATGGTCTGAGAACTGAGAACACGGTTTGCCTTGATGGCATCCAAGCACCAGTGAAACGCTGGTATAAGTGCATTAGTGTAGCAGGAGGTTATATACAGAAAAGAAGGTGGTTTTTCAATCAAAAATCCCGATTTGACTCGAACGCGCCTTTGAAATACTGTATAATAATCATAGACAGTGTTGATGTTATCCATACAAGTCCGCTCCTGATAAATCCTCAGGAATGTTCGCTAAGTGCTGGGCTTATGCCTGATGCAGTGATTACCACACCAGCTTTCAGGACATTTAAACGCACCGCTATACTGTAGTGAGCGATATGATGAGGGCTTGATGTGGGTGGTTTGATGGCTTCATATCACAGTGTAAGTGGCACTAGAGTATTCGCTCGCACTAACTCGGCCCATCAGGCTGCTTTGGCATCGGCAGGACTGGATTCTGAGATTCTCACAGCCTGTGAGGCAGCACGTTCTGTCAGTGCTGCCCCTAGTTTGTGAGACTAATGTTAGAGTTTGAGACGGGTCCAGAATGCTACAGGGCAGCTTGCTGAAGCTGAGTGGGAGCTGAAGAGAAAAGGGAAAGCGCCAGGAATCCTATTAACCAAACACAGCCCTGCCCAAAGGCATGATGGGATTAAAGGAGCGACCCAGGGCAGAGTAAACTGTCAAGTTAGCAGCTAGATAAATTCACAATATGCTGCCGGTGGTAGTGCTGGGGAAGAAGAAGAAAAAAAAAAGCTGCTCTGAAGCGAAGAGGTGTAAATCAGAACGATAAGCATGACCTGTAATAGTGACGCAAAATTCGGACATTTGCCAACTTGTGCTTGCATTACTTCAACTTTCAGTACATTCCTAATAACAACCTAATAACCCCTCATGTTCAGAATAACGAAGTGAAATAGGCTGCGTCGCAAATATTTTCAAGTCGTCCCCACACCGCGCTCTGACAACCATCAGCTGTTCGGAGCGGTCGAACGCGTCTCAGAGTTCAAAGCCTGCTTTCTTCCTGATGCGCTCTGATCTCCAGTTCTCTAAAGCTGAAAGATCTAACACTCATGGGTGTGAAAAAGTCTCTGCTGTACAGAGATAACAAAAACATAAAACAAACACACACACACATATACATATACATACCGTCTATACGGCAATCCTAGGGACATACACTGTACATTCCTCTTTGCACATACTGTACACATACCACTAAACCCCACATCAACATCTAATACACAAACACGGAGGCCGGCGTCGTACGCACGTCACACGGTAATGTAATGTGCAGGAAAAGGCAAAAAAAAAGTAGCAGCATGTAATTATAATGATCTGTTGTACTGAATAAAGAGAGAAAAGTCCTTCTAGGTCTTCACTCTTCATCCTTGAGAGAAAAACAGGATCAAACAGAGCACATGACTCATCACATGGGAGAGTGAAGATGCAGGGCAGCTTTTCTTTGTTTAATACCGTGGTGAGTACGTGTGTATCAGAAACACAGGCAGGCAAACAAATTACAAGGTCAAATGTGATGACGCGAGTGTGTGACAGTATCACCAGTCATGGCGTGTTGGACCCCAGCCTACAGTGGTGAACTCTTTACACAAGAGGAGTTACAGACAGACAGAGGAGGATGGAGAGAGAGAGAGAGAGAGAGAGAGAGAGAGAGAGAGAGAGAGAGAGGGTGTGAGGTTCAATAAACCGATTTTCTATTTTCTATTATTTATTGTGAAACACAATTTTTGGTTTCAATTTGATTCTGCTCTATTATTCCATCCATGCTATACTATTAATTTATGTTCTCTTACATTTTCTTCTGGTACACCACCAGGTGCCGGGTTCAATTCTCGCCTCTTGGATGTAGTATGTGAATAAGTGTGTATGTGTGTGTTCTAAAGATACGGTATATTTTGTGGGGCWTTTTGTAGAAAGCAATAAGAATCAGGAAAGACCACCGAATCAGAAGGATCAGATTGTCCCTGATGAGCAAGCCGAGTGTGACGGTGGCCAAAAAAAAAAAAGAAAAAACTCCTTGAGATGACAATAGGAAGAAATCTTAAGAGGTTCCAAACTCTACAGGGAACACATCCGCATTTGGATGATATTAGACAGAGAGATCTAATAGCTCTAGATAGATTAGATTAGATAGAAAGAATAGGATGAGTGTTTTATTCCATATTCAACCATCAAATTATTTTTTAAATACATCTTTAACACACTTTATTATATTACATTTTATGCAATTTGAATTCATTCTTTTAATAACTCCATAATTGCATGCTATTCGAGTGGTGCTTTATTTTAATATATATTTGAATTGATGCCATCACAGTATATTTCCTTCTAATATTTTTACTCTATTCTATGACTTTCTTTATCCATCCATCTAGGAACTTCTGTAGTCCAACTAGTGACCGTGGATGCCGATGGCAATCGTTGTATTTATTATSATTTTTTCATCTGTGGTAGGAACTGTGGTCAGCATTCAGACACTACGGACAATTCGGGAACGCCAGCTAGCTTATTCTGCATGTCTTTGGACTGTCGGAGGAAACCGGARAACTTGAAAGGAACCCACCAAGCACGGGGAGAAGATGTGCACAGACCCAGAGGTGGGAATTGAACCCGTACCCTGGAGGTGCAAGRTGATAGTGCTAACCATTAATCCACTGTGCCGCCTATGACGTTCTATCCAACTATTTCATTCTATGTTTGCTTCCATCACAGTCTAAACTGTTATTGTATTGTATTCTACTAAAAACTGTAACCTATCCATTTTATGGTGTGCTATTTTTGGTCGTTTTATCTTTTTGCAGCCAGGTCCAAAAAACAGTGTAGAGTACTGTACTGTATGCACGGCACTGGTTATCCACCCGGCATTGTTTAAGGTTAGTGCCCATATAACGTAGAGTACTGCAGGGGGTATGGACTGCTCATAATGCACTACTGTAACTACGGTAGATCTAGATCTCTACATAATGTCAGACACATTAACAACGACCTAAACAAAATGAAGCTACCATTACACTGTAAAAACTGGCATTTAGATAAACAATGCAAATCAAATCTAACTAACAAAGGGGGGGGGGACGACACCGACACATGACAGATGAGCACAAGAGACACGTATTCCACTGGCGTTCCGTATGCAGCTGCCTCTCGGACCACTCCATTACAGTTCATTGATAATTTTTTAAAAGTTGCCCCACATATCGTTCTGGGGTCAGGTCATTTTCAGTCCGTTCCCAATTTCATTTCTGCCACCAGCACCATGCTGACATTCGAGAGCAAATAATGGATGTGATGAAAGAGGCAGGCAGGGAATGATCTTGGAAATGAGAGAGAGAGAGAGAGAGAGAGAGAGAGAGAGAGAGGTGCTTCGACAGAAATGACAAGACAACTGGGCTGGTAAAGTTTCAGAATAGCATATCGAAAATAGAAAATAAACATAAGTGGTCTGTGTACATTAGGAGAATAATTAAGAGTTAATCTGAGAATTAGTTTTAGATCATTGAAGCTGCTGAGAGCAACAAAGGGCTGACTGGAGAAATCTGAATCGGAAAAGCAACGCTGCATCTTGTTAGGGTTTAGTAAGGGACACGGAGGAAGGGGCGGGGTTAGTACCTTTCCTCTTTGCTGCACTTGAATGGGGCGTCAGAGATATCCAAGCTTTTACTGAACACTGTTTTACTACAGCGGGAGACAAAGTGAACACACAGTCAGGGCCTGCATGCAATCTTCAACAACATGCTGAGTCTCAGCTCCTGCGGCTCACATACAGTACAGAACAAGAACAACTCAGTGTGTGTGTGTGTGTGTGTGTGTGTGTGTGTGTGTGTGTGTGTGTGTGT
>QMIH01000994.1:114717-134717 GCA_003987875.1 Clarias batrachus
TTTTTATATGTTTGCATTTGGCGGCATGGTGGTGTGATGGTTAGCACTGTCGCCTTGCACCTCCAGGGTACGGATTCGATTCCTGCCTCTGATTCTGTGTGCATGGAGTTTGCAAGTTCTCCCCCTGAACCCATGCTGGGTTTCCCCTGGGTACTTCGGTTTCCTCCCACAGTCCAAAGACATGCAGATTAGGCCAGGTTGCGGTCCCAAATTGCCTGTAGCATGTGAATGCATGTGTGAATGTTGACTGGAGGTCCTACCAGGGCTGTGAAAATGGGAATAAATACAATGATGGTCAACATTGGCCTTCATACAGTACACCCTGATTGGACTACACAGGTTTCTGGATGGATGGATGGATGGATGGATGGATGGATGGATGGATGGATGGATGGATGGATGGATGGATGGATGGATGGATGGATGGATGGATGGATGGATGGATGGATGGATGGATGGATGCATTTGAGGTAGTAAAACATTGCAGGTCCTTTATAACCCTCCATGTTTTGTGCTCTAAATATTTCACATATTATTCACACATTAACAAGCAGCACAGCTTTGCTTTGAAATAACTTTTACGGCAGATGCCACACCAGAGATACTGTACATGGTGCTTAGTTTGTACTTTGTGCAAGTTTTATATTTCAAACTCATGTATTTTAAGTTGTTCTGTATTCTTAACCGGGAACTGTAGAGCTAATGTTTTAAGGAATTSGTTACATTAAAATTACTCATGGTTAGTTGTGAAGCTATTGAAAAAAGGTATGACTTAAGGTTTCAAAATTTTAACTAAATCAGTTTTATATTGATTCGATATAAAAATCATAAAATAATTCTACTTACAGAATCATGGCACCTAGGTATCGTGATAATTTTGTATCAGGATAAACTACAGTGGTAACCTAATCCCATACCCATAATCCTGAAGAATGAATGAATGAATACTGTATGTTTATGCTTCAACCTTTATATCTGGCAATGTGCATGCATGAAAGGAGAAACCTCCCACTCGCACTGCTTTTTTGTTGCATCCTGTGGGATCAAGCCTTGATGTACACCTCTAGGCTCAAGCAGACGCTATGTGAAATTTTCTGCCAAGCTCGCTTAAAAAAATATCTCAATAAGTTTATAGCAGTATTTGTATAAACCTGCTTCTGTTTAAGGCGCTTTATCTGTTCATTCTTAAAAAAGAGAGTATAAAATGCAAGTATATGCATTACTGCATTCACATTTGTTCTCTATACATCTGTTAACCATGTCGCTCTCTTGTAGATGCACTGTTTAGAGTCCTATTTATTCATTCATCAAGTACCCTACTGTGCACTGACCTTCATTACTTCAGTCATGCACCACTCACTTTTTGCACTGATGTCCCTTTTAATTGCTATAGTACTGTATAACTCAGTGGCACTAGTCTATTCACTGCATATTTACTCTCATTCGATAATATTAATGTTATCATATTATATATTGTTTATTATTTATTGTCTTCTCCTAGTCATTCCTGTGGAAGAAGGAGTCATGTCCCACATGTGTACTGTGTGTGTTGTYGGATGTACTGTATGTTCTACATGATGCAATCCCAACTACATGATTGTTGTGTTACAATCCTTGCTACTGGATGTCTGGAATTTCCTACAGTATCAATAAAGTAAGTGAGTAAGTACTATATGCATGTATCTATCCATCTATCTACTTATACCGCCTGGCCAAATTTGCACAACGCATATTTGCTTCAACAACCTTATACAAGATCACATCATTTATTTATATTCAGAGTTGCATTCGTTTTTGGACAAGAACTTATACAGTACCAGTGACCAAACTCCTGTATAAAATCTTCTCCAGACTTTTTAAACTCAGACCTTTGTGGTGGCCATTTCACGCTCTTTGAGCAGATCAGGCCTGAGCAACATTATGTGGCGATACAATGAAGCGGGCTGAAGTAAACCCAGATCATAAAACTGTCTCCGTAAACTTGTACAGTGGGCACTATGCATGATGGGTGCATCGCTTCACGTGCTTCTCTTCTTACTCCGGAATAGGGTCATCAGACCACATGACCTTTTCCATCACGCCAAAGTCTAATCTTTATATTCCTTAGCAAACCGAATATTTTTTTTTTCATACAGTAATAAACCTCAGAGTGAAAATGCTCTTACTTTCACCATTAAACAAAACCGATTTCTCCTGTCGATTTTWCTTTACGATGAGACTTCATCAAGTTTTTATGTGCTCTCCGATCCGTGGCATTCTTTTCTCCACTTTTCTTCAGTGAAGTTGATGGTTCAGCACTATCCTTCCAGGTTTTAATTATGTGTTAGACAGTTCTTAACCCAAATCCAGCAATTTCAGCAATCCCATTGTTTTCATTGCTTGACACAGGCCAATAATTTGAAACACAGTTACACATTTTCCAGTTAAAAGCTCTCAAATATTTGCTTATTTAAATCCAAAGGTGATTTTCTTTTTTTGGCCAGGCATTGAGCATGAGGTTACTGAAGAATGAACACACCACAACCATGTTTTCTCCTTGGCATGTTTTTTAACTGAAGATTAAACTTACCCATAAGGTATAATGATAAGAGTTGCTTTAAAATGTCTGTCTTATAGTAGAGAACTGAAAATTTGAGCCTTATAAAAGTTTATATGCCTATAATAAAAATGATATGCCTATTTTATATATTGTACAAATGTATATGCCTGTAAAGCCAAATTGGAACAACGCTCTCCAGCCTCTACTTAATTGGTTAAAAGCCAACAAAACTCAGGCTTTCACAAAACTTTCTTCATTTGAATGATGGTAAAACTGCATTTTGTTTGCACACAGCCATGCTAGGAAGTTTAAACTCAGACCTTGGGGATCTCACTCCGTACATGAAATCGGTTGTTAGAAACTGGCGGGTTATATTCGATAGCAGCTTGAAATTCGATAAACAGATGAATTCTGTCGTTAAAGCAAGCTTTTAACATCTCCGCCTTCTGGCTAAAGTGAGGACTTTTCTGTCGCGCAGCGACCTTGAAAAGGCAATAAATGCTTTTATCAGTAACATGTTGGATTACTGCAATGCACTTTACGTTGGCGTTAATCAGTCCTCCCTCTCTCGCCTTCGAAACGTCCCTTAACCAATCTCTTGACCAAAACGTGATTACATAACGCCCATCCTCTATTCTCTCCACTGACTCCTGGTACATTTTAGAATATCTTTTAAATTACTGATAGTTTGATGATTAAGATCTCTTAATACCTTGTAAACGTGGCAGAGCGCTCCGATAATCTGGTCAACATCTGCTGGAAGTGTCAAGATCTAGATGCAAACGGTTTGGCAATCGGGTATTTGCTGTCGCTGACCCCAATCTATGGAACTCATTAGGGCCCAAGCACTATAAGGTGCGCAGGACCCTCTTGTTTTCCTAAGGATTATTGTTAACATGCTTCACATGCTCAAAAACCCATGAAAATTGGCAGACAGGTTGGAACCATTAGGATGTGATGAGTCGCGTGGCATGAGGCCCTCAGGGGTCCCTCATACGAGATTTTACTGCAGAGTTCACATACACTTGCATGTATGTGCGCGAAACTCAGTACACATTTAGAGCTCATTGAGCCGAACTCATTGAGCTCAACTTTCACACTGCACATCCTGGTCTCAACTCGACAGGAAGTCAGTTGTTTTGTGTCGTTTGCCAAAAAAACGTACCCGATGGATTTTGATATATTCCTCCTCGGCAATTTGTCCGATAGACATTGTGGATGCAAAATTGTAGAGGGATTTTTGATATCTCAAATGGGTCAGCCGTGATGGATGCCTTAAACATATGCTAAAAAATGGTTTCCTTTGTGGCATTACACTGAGTGACATTACATTCAGCGACACCTTCAGTGACATCACATTGAGAAACATAGCCTGATGCTTATTTTTTTCAGCATCTGCGGCCTATTGTTCACACGTACACATCACAGATGTTAACACTCTCTCTCTCAGCCCAAACTGACATCAGCCCTATATAGTGTGTGACCTGTGCAGGTTGTGCAGTGCACCCGGGTGGCGATGGCACAGAGTGCTTGGGCCCGCTCATCGCTGCTCGCAACTATATTTACCGGTTGAAATTTGATCTGTCACGGATCTGGCCTCTTTTAAATGCAAATTAAAAACGCTCTTATTTACACTGGCTTTTAGTTTATAGTAGTTAGTAGGTATGTTTCTTTTATTTATATTAATATTCAGTTTTATCCTTTTTGTCTATATTATTAATATTCTGTTTTTGTTCCATGTTCCTCTATATTCTTAATATTGTTGATCTATATTTTTTATATTTTGTTCTGTCTAATGTCTATCCATTTCCTAATTTTCTTAATTTTATGTTTATTTTTATTTTAACAGTTTTTGTCGATTTCATATATTTCTTATATTTATATATAATATATATATAGATAATATATTTATATAGATATATATTTTCTTATTGTTTGTCATCTCTATTTGTTATGTAAAGTGCTTTGTTCAACTTGAAGCTGTTAAGAAGTGCTATATGTAAAAAAGAAATTGATTGATTGATTATAAATTCTCTTTATAAGATTGAGGGCAAGACACTAGGTTCTATCAAAGACTGAGTCCAACATTAACACTAACTCTAGCCATGACCTGAAGAAGTCCTGTACTTTAGTCTCACTTGAAGTGGAACTGGATTTGCTTGAATAAAGAGCTGCAAGATGCATTCACATAAAGATCTCACTAGCTACATTTACATACAAAGATTTTCATAAATCTGAAAGAATTTGTTCTGGTTCAGTGCACGAAGCAGCATTTAGTTTCAACATGGGCATACCTTAGAAAAGCCCGGTCCAGCCTAATTGTAACAAGTAGCTACCAAGTAGCTTATCTCATCTTAGCTTAAGGCCAAATCACACTGAAGCAAATGAAGTGTTCCGGCATGTACGCGACACACTCAAGAAGTATTTCAATCCACAAAGGCTGTATCAGAGATGTTTTTACACTGTGTTTTTTTTTCATGATTTATTGCTATCATGTACTATTTTTATACTAACAAGAACCGCATGATGTGTCAAGTACAAACACCACAATGTGTCTAATATTTACAAATAATAAAAGGTAATTAATCATTCAATTTAGATGATGATTAAACATAATGATGATCCAACTTACTTTGATCTTGCATGGTGATCTCATTTCTACACATCTGTATTTGTATCATTTTACTCTATTCCAAATAAGGTGTGTATTACTTGATTAAAAAGTCAGAGACAACATTACAAATCTATAACGTAAAATTATGGAACAATTGAAACTAAGAGAGAAAACTTTCTTAACGCTACCTCCACGCTATTTCTTGGTACTATTTAAATGTACCCAAATTTGTAACATTAACAACCCCATCACACTCTGATGAAGACCTTGAAGTTCTTACTCTGCCATATAGTGGAACCTTGGATTGTGAGTAACTTGGTCCACAAGCATTTTGCAAGACAAGCAAAATTTCAAAATAAATTTTAACTTGAGCGAGTACGCATACACTTTGTCTGCCAGCATCACATGATTACAACTGAGCCAATGGTTCTTCTCTTTTTCACGCTGTGGGATTGTGGGTAATGGTCTCCCATACTCAGTGTGTGTCACTCTTATAGTCAACAGCAGTGCACGTGTACTGTTTACTATAACATTGTGACCGTGTGTGTGTGTGTGTGTGCATGAAGCATTTTTTTTTTATTTTGTGTCCAAGTGTAGTGACTTTTAAATTTTGTGTCCAAGTGCAGTGCAGAAGATGAATCTGTTTTGAGGAGTGAATACGTGTGTGTGTGTGTGTGTGTGTGTGTGTGTGTGTGTGTGTGTGTGTGTGTGTGTGTGTGTGTGTGTGTGTGTGTGTACTTTCACATGGGCGTGCGAATGTGTGAAAGTTGTCCTACACAGTAGCCTCTCCTGCTCCTGCTTTCGTCTAACCCCAGTCATGATTCTTATCAAATTCATTTTATTTTTACTTTATATTTTGTATGAATTATTTTTCTATAAATATTTTTGGGCTGTGAAATGAATCATCAGAGTTTCTATCATTTCGCATGGGGGAAATTCACTTTGATATACGAGTATTTTGATATACAAGCACATTTCGGGAACGAATTATGCTCACAATCCAAAATTTAACTATAGAAACACTGCAGAATGCAGCGAGGGTCAAAATTGAAAAATGTGCATGTACTACTTCCTATCCACATCCCTGTCAAGTTCCTAATGCATTTACAGTATAGTGTTGTCACTCTCAAGCACATGATCATGCTCTCACCAGATCCAATGAGATTGAACCGAATTATTATCATGTCTGATCAGATCGATCACTCTCTTACCAGGCACTTATGAAGCTCTTACTACGTTGTCATTGTGTCCAGCTGGTTGGTATAAAAACAGGCACACACACTGTGCTTTTCAAAAAGTCAGGTTTTCCTCATGTTTAATCTCTTCTATTGAAGAATGTCTTTACACGACACTCGGATGGATTTGTAACGGTTGTAAGGTTCTGCGGAGTCCATGCCAGCTCACGTGCCCATAGTCATTGAAGCATAAATAGCCTATAGCAAAAACTCAGAAACTTATTCATTCTATCCTAACTAAGGATATCAGTATAATAATAATAATAAAGGTGGTGTTACCTATAAAATCCCAAAGTTGGTAACAACTTTTTTTTTTGGATTTCCCCCAGATTTTCTACCTAATTTAGTCTCCCTGTCACTAGGGGGCTCCCACATTAAGGCTACTACTACCACTCAGTTGGGACAGCCGAAGACTATCACGTGTTTCCTCTGAACCACGTGACGCCAGTTGACCACATCTTTTTCAAACTGCTCGCTCCCGCACCGTTGGGGGCCACGTAACACACTCGGAGGACAGCGCTATCCGCTCCCTCCGTTGCGCGAGCTCACAGACGCCCCTGACTGGCTGTAGAGACGTGATTAATGTGGGAGCACTAAGTACCTCTCATCCCTCCCCTCTGAGAGAGCTCGGCCAATGAGCTCTCTCTAGACCTCCGGCTGCGAGAGGTTACAGCACCACCCGGGATTCGAACTCGTGATCTCCGGATGACAGGACGAGCACTTTATCACTGCGCCACTCGGAGACCACAAAGCTGGCAACTTCCCAGCACTAGAAGCTATTCTTGGTCCACTGCAGTCATAAGAGTACATGATGTGACTACTGTACACTCACCATATAGAGTGACTGTGACAGAAATCCAGAGCAGAGATGATCTGTCTGAAGAACTTGCGGGCCTCTTTGGGTGTTAATCTGCCTTTCTTTACCAGGTAGTCAAACAGTTCTCCTCCAGACACGTGCTCTAGAACCAAATACCTGGAGGGTGATGAGAGAGGGACAGAGAGAGAAAGAGATCATGAGAAAGATTATTTCGAAGGAAAAGCAAATGGACATTAAATATTTACCGGCACAGGTAGAAAACCAGAGACAGATAGGCACAAGTAGACACAAGTAAAGTGACCCAGAGACATTGATAGCTACATGGACACACAGAGACACAGAAAGCGTAAGAGACAGACAAGCCAGACAGAATGAAAGACATTTTTTTCCGCTTGAAGATTTTCTTTCAGCCTCCTGTTATGGACTGCAATTGAACACCTCTCATACTGAGACATGGACTAGAACATCTCCCTGAAGGCTACGACGCCAAAGCTGCCACGTCTTTGGGTGAACTCAAGAAACATAACTACAAGAAGTCTCATTCCATTCTGCAGGGAAGCAAGAGTGTCAAGTCATCCAACAGATGATATAATGTCCTCTCCAGGAGCTTTATGACTACAAAATACATGGAAGAAATGTAGTCAACAGAGGGGAGCTGTGGGAATCAGGACTAAGAGGGATCGGGATGAATGATTCCGCGGATTTGGGTTGGGGATTTTCCTTCTAGTAATGGTAAAATCAAAATGAAGCTTCTCAGGTCTGACAGTTTGTCGGTGGATTTCCATGCAAAATATTTCTGGAGGGGAAAAGGTACGATAGGCAGCTTTCTGTTCTTCAGCTGTGTGTAGGAGAGAGGTGAGCTGGTCCCTGCTGTCTCGTGCTTTCATATATTCCTATTGGTGGCTTTTAGGTGAGCGTCGTAGCAGTGGTCACAAATGTCACATTCAATTTTTTTATTTCAATTCCATTTCAAGTGCATCTTACTGTTTTTGATACTTTTCAAAACTTTCTCTCTCAACCAGAGGTACTAGGCTTCTGTGGCTGAAAATAAAACAAATTAGGAAAATGTCTRATGATAAATCCGTTACGGCACACCTTATGAGTCTGTGAGTTACTACTGTATATGTACAAAACATTTTGATGGGATCTATTAGATACCTCTTAATTTAGGACTAAGTTGTGTCATATTGTCAGATCATTCTTAAAATCAAGTCAAACATATTTTGGGACTAATAAAATCAAAAACGATCGAATATTATTACTGTAACACTACTGGTTGTAGTAAAACTTCTGTCGGCCGCACTTCTCAGCGCTTTCTGTTCAAGGCTACCGTCTCCCCAGTCTCTGCTGTGCAGGTGTGAGCGTGTTACATCAGTTCATTTGTAACTGCAGTACGAGGAAAAAAGGATGTCCCACTTRTGATCTGAACAATAGAAGAGCAGCGAGTACTGAGCCGTTTTCTTTTTTGTGGTCTRAGGGTGTACCTGGTGCTGAAACAACTCACGGGAGATCATAAACATGAAGCATTTGGAAATCTGCAAACACCATTTGGAAATTTGGACCGATCCTCTAAGGAAGGTGAAGGTTTCTTAAAGAGAATCATTACTGGGGACGAGATTCATCACTATGGACCTGAGAGTAAACGGCAGAGTACGGAACGGGAAACATCCTCGATCGCCAACAGAGAAAAGTCAACCATCAGCTRGAAAAGTGATGCTTACAGTTTCCAGGATTGGAACATCATCAGAAAAAGGGTGCTCGCTCCAGTGAGATGCTTTTTGAAAAGCTAACGCCTAAGCTTCAGATTAGCACACTTCTGTCCACACTTGACACTCTGCAAAAAAGGTTTTCAACATATTCAGTTGTCCATACAGATTTTTTGTCCTTTTGGTGCGTTATTTTTTTCACGGAATAGAAAACGAAAGACAGAATCTTAACGATGCAGCGAWTGTCCCAATATAGAACCAGGTGCTCGCCTTTCTAGCTCACTTTGTAACCGACCTATCTGCATACTGTATTTCACGTCAAGTCTCCTCATTACTGCGGCCATCTGTTTAAGTCTAGAGCTAAGAGAAACTCAAAGTTGCTCCAGTGTTCTCTCTACTGTTGTCATGACCCGCACATATTATAAACTCAAAACGATTAAAAAAGTCTTTTTTATTCCTCATACGTACATAAAAGACATGTCACTGCTGTCCATGCTGTGGTATTTATTACTCAGACTATACAGACATGCACATAGCAAACGTATCGATTATTTTAAAATGCTGGTACAGTATCATTTTAAAAACTACAGTACCTCAGTACTTTTTTGTATCGGTATATCATGCAACACTAGCGGTCAGACTGTGGAATTTTAATAAAGCGTTTCTGGTGCTGAAACCTTGACTATCAGCCAATATTCATACATTTTCATGGGCTTTTCCTGGAGCCTATACCAGGGGACTCGGCGCTCGTGTTCCGGCACATGCGGGGCAGGACACACAGGCTCACATACACACTACAGGGAATTTGACAATGCCAGTTGTACTAACCCGCTTGTCTAGCACGGGGAGAACATGCAAACTCCATGCAAACAGACAAGGTGGGAATCAAACCCTCAACCCTGGAGGTGCAAGGCAACAGTACTATTGATAAAAGATTATTTATTTCCCTTTAAATGTAAACATGCCCACAAAAAATTCTTATCCAAATCCAATGCCAATTCTTCTATTTGTTAAAGGACTGAACCAAATGTATTCTCTTTATCCTCCGMTGTATGAACCACCATTTGTCCAGGTACAATACCGAACCTGGTTATCGGACCGATGCCATCGCTAGCATATTTCCGAACCTGCACTAGATCCGTCATGGGTGAGAACGTTACATGATACAATACACTACAATACAATATGCAAATTTGGTCAACAAAATGACACCGTGTAAAGCCAGGTTTAGAGACAAAGAAGGAGGCAGTGTGTGTGTGTGTGTGTGTGTGTGTGTGTGTGTGTGTTGGGGGGGGTTGAATGTTGCTCGTCCCTGCTGGCAGGGAAGATAGACAAGCGCTTGGCCGGAGAAGTTGGCTACACTGCCAGCTGAACGCATTTCTTCATTCCCGTTCCCACCTGCACTGGGAAATTGAATCTTCGGAGTTTAAAGGCGCTCTCTGATCTCATTATTATCCTCTGGCCTTTTGTCGCTCTACCTAGAAATTCCTCCCGATCTGTAACTCACAMAACCACCATAAATGTCTTAAGCAGTTTTATAGGTTCTGCCGGTGGGCCGTCCTCAGCTTTCTGTCACTCTGATACAATATTGTCTCAACTGGTTTCCTTTGGTGGGTTTAATGACTGCTCTAAGCCGTTAGAGGTTAACGGAGGTAATGCACTCTGACTTCCTGAGAGCACACGGCACAGAGCATCAAGAGCTCAAAGTGACATTAAACAAAGACGAAACACGGAGGAAATTCCGATTTTAATTGCTTGCATTGTGCGAATGGAGAAGGGAAGATTCCCTTGCCATTTCAGCCAATGCTTCAAGGCTTACACACACAAACGCGCGCACACACACACACACACTCACGGGGGCCGGGTGTTATTTCCGAGATGATTATCTGGCATAACATGTTATTTGATTGTTGTAAATCATTTTAAATAGGATTTGTTTGCGCAATTACCTGTCCTATCTGCACAAACTGTCAGAGATGCGATTTGATGAGAAATCCTTTTTAGCATTCACACCATATTATGGGGAGGCAAATGAAATCAAACAAAAGCGTGTTGATCTTGTTTTTCGGGCAGCCTGAACATTATCGCAGCTTAAACACGCATTGTTTGCGCCACTTGCGTTATAGCGCATGGATSAGATCCACAAGGGCGGGTCTAGGACATTATTTTAAGGACCAAAGAAAACAGGCAAATGAGATATTTATCTATTCATCTGGTTCAAACAATTTATCACCTTTCAGCRAGTGCAAATATTTAAGGGTGTTTAGGATGGACTATCATGAGTTATGTAGATACATTTCAGGCTGATGTGAAAGAAAACACAGAGATTCATGGTTTTTAATGATTAATAATGGTACTTTAAATAGAGGATCCGGTCCTAAGAGCAACTCACACTGTACACTCCAACAACTTTTCCAGTCGTATAAAAAAAAAAAAAAAGCAAGCAAATATGCAAGACTTACAAATATTTCTTGTTTTCGTAGACGTCGTGCAACTTCAAAACGTGTGGGTGTTCTATTAGCTTGAGAATAGCGATCTCTCGTTCCACCTGTAGAAAAGAGAAGAAAAAAGACACTCAGATCCTTAACCGATTAAGTGCATTTGAATGAACGTGGTGGCGTTTGACAAAGACACGCACCCTTATTACACATGTGGAATGAAGCGCTACAGTATGGTGAATCTTACCACAGAGTTTCTGCTCAGCGTCAACCCAAGAGTTACATCACCAAACATCATGAAAAGTTACACGAGAGTTTTCAGAGAGGAAAAAAACAACAACTTGTTCAGAAGTTCAACAATGCAAACTTTTTTAAAGAAGAAGGAAATGCAAGTCGAAGTTGAACGACAAGACGAGCTGATTAACTGTGACATCACACCGTAACATCCGAGAGAAGTCGAACATTGTAGACGTTCTTTAAACAACCGAGAGTGAGAGTTTATAAAGGCCATGATGGCTCCTGAGATGGCACTTATGAGACATGGATAGATCCAGAAAGAAATCGATCTGAACAAAGTGCTTCAACATGGGCGCGCTGCATGTGGCTTTGTTAACAGAACGGAGGCTGTTACTGTAGATGGTACGGCCTGGCGTCTCCTGAGTGGATACCGCTTTGGATTTTGGGACAATGTCCAATGCTACTTGACGTGGCCCATCACCCACATGCCAGTGACGATATATATACAGTACTCTGCAAAGGTCTTAGATGCCATATTATCTGTAGTACAAATTTAGTCCTATAAGTTTATTATGTCTGCATTATTACTGTATGTACAAGAACATTCCCTACAAAGATACACTAAAATTAATGAATAAATAACATTACAGAAGAATATTTGAATGCCAGTAACGAAAGAGACATATTACATGACGGACCAGTTTTCAGATGGGGGAGAAAAAAAATATATATATATATTGTAGACTCCTGGGTTTCGCATGAAAATAGAAAGGGGTGAGTGTGACAAAGTTACCAAAAGAACTCATATTCTCCAGCATGCTCAGTAAAACCTAACAGCTGTTTTATTTACAGTACTGTGTAAAAGTCTTGGGAACATCCAAACAAAAGCCAGATGCAATGATGCAATGAAAGCATTTCTACATTAAAAGAAATTTCTATAAAAAAAAAAAGCACTATAAGTAATAACAAACAATAAACGGTCAATATTTGGTGTGGAAACTCTTTGCTTGAACATAAGATGTAGTGTACGATACAGATGTGTGCAATATTCTTCTGTAATGCTATTTATTCATTAATTTTTGTGCGTCTTTGAAGGGAATGGTCTTGTACATAATGCAGACATAATAAACTTGTATAACAAAATGTAAGACTTTTGCACAGTACTGTACAGCTCTTTCTTCCTTGTGAAGTGTTACTGATTCAATTAAATCACCAAATATTTGTTTAAATTTTATATATTACCTGATCAAATTCTATTCAAAAATTATGTACAATGAGACCAATTCTTTAAAACATTCTAATAATATATAAACCCTAAAAAAATTTTAAAATAAATAAATAAATAAATAAATAAATAAACAAACTGTTGATTCCCAGTGCATGAACGATACGATTACTGTAAAAGGAATAACACTTGGGGACTGTGCAGTTATACAAGCTTAATCCATGCAGGCCTGAGGTGGTGAGATGGATACCGTAGAGTGGATTGATTATTAACCGAATGGGCTGAAGTGTTAAACACTTGCTCCACTGCCAGCATTTGTCTCTGTTGAAGTAAATGCATTAAAAAAAAACCCAGACACCTTAGTCAGGACACTTAGTAACTATTACAAATGACTTTAATAAATGTTATACGTATACAGTGTAACTCACCTCACTTACAGAAAGTTTCATTACATCTTCTATCGGGCGTTTTTCATTGCTAAGCATTGTTTTAGACTTTATTATTAAGTTTAGATTGTATACAAGGGATATCAATTATATATAAAGTGACACCTTCTAACCAAACATTTTGGAGAATTTACACTGAATTGGATGAATTTACAAGGAAACTATAATGTRCAGTGTATATAAAGTGCATTCATCTAATTGTAAAATGTCACGCAAGAAGGAATGACTGCATCACAATCGTGCTGATATTCAGTATTACAGCACAACCTTGAGTGTGATATTTCTCCACATACACCATTAATAATCAAAAGATTATGATTGTTAATTTAACCAGTTATTTTGCTCCAGAACATACTGTATCCTTCTGGAGCTTATGGAACTGGCGTTGAGCTGCTTACTAAGGTCTTTCTGGTTCTATGTAGCCAAAAAGTGAGGAGAATAAACTATGGAGGTGGTGGACAGTCCCGAGAAACAGACTTACTCAATTCAATTCAATTTTATTTGTATAGCGCTTTTAAGAGTTGTCATTGATGCCAAGCAGCTTTACACAATCAAAATAATTATTTCATTTTGTTTCCAGATGAATGGAAAAACTCCCTGATATGACAATAGGAAGAAACCTTGAGAGGAGCCGGACTCAACAGGGAACCCATCCTCACTTATTCACCTTAGAATACTGGCTTAGCAGATTCCAGGGTTGAATCCCAAATGGTTTTAACTGGAAAGCTGGTGTGCTAGGTTGGATAATCCCTTGTTCTACAAAAAGTAGTCGCCTTGATCAGAGTTAAAGAGGGATTTGAGGTTCAGCCTTGCGTTAGAAGCCAGTTAACTTTGTAACTCGAACAACATGGGTGGTTCGGAGACAATTTGGAATGACCTAGAAACACTTACTTAGAAAGTGTTGTTTAAGAGGACATAACATTATCAGATGTATTTTCGTGCTGAAAGTGATTGCATGACTGGTTTTGAATAAGGCTTTTGGCTGGCAGCTGCTCCTTCCTTTCCACTACTGTGGACATTACAGACTACTTCACCCTCACTGGTAACCGACACCTGTAAAAACTGCATACTGTTCAACATCCCAGTGCTGTTATCACCTATATCACCACTCATGGTACGCCTTCTCCAATCAGTCGTAACTAACTGTTGTGTAAGAATAATTAACAAATGATGCACTGCACGGCTCAAAAAAAATTATGAAGAGCTCAGGGTGTGACAGATGTTTGCTTATCCCTCTTGATGCACTATTAAGTTCACCAGAATACACAACCCCACCAGTGTGGAACCTCTGATCTGCAAAGCTTTTACCCACAAAATTGATCACAGTGCATCAGAAACAACTTGTCTATGATCATACTAATGACCTGTACGGACATCTCTCTCTATATATTTACATACCRTGCTTTTCTACATTGATTTGTCTCCAACCTGCACACAGCTGCACATGCAGGCACTAGTTGCAGACACGACCAGCACTAAAGTGTACACAGTCTGAATGCATTCTGCTACTCGATAAATAAAGCAAGTGGTTTCGACATATCCAGCCGAGCCAGCAGGGAAGCCAAAGAATTCTCAAAAAAAAATCTCAAACAACAAAGAGTCTGAAATGCTTAGCCTGAGCCAGAGATTGTGCCCGATGTACGGTCAGCATTCATCTCAGATTGCCATCAGTGTCTTGGGAATAGGTCCAGCATGCACAGCTGTCACATGTGATCACATGATGGAAAGAGAGATATTTTCTCTACCCATCTGACCCAGCCTTACATCATCTCTCTACAAGTCATCTCAAATAGTGTCAGCTTTAAGGCAAATCACAGGTTTCTGGTAATGCACTTGTTCCTGACATCCCATCATTTGTATAGAACAGCTAACTTAAAGAAACTATATAAGTTAACTGTTTCTATACAAATGATGGGATGTCAGGAACAAGAGCATGAGTGAATGAATTTCACCATGTTAAAGAGTATTTTTCTTTAAATATAAGTATRCTCTTTAACATGGTGAAATTCATTCACTCATTGCACCATATTAGCAGTGCCAAATGAGGCCACGCAGGGCCAGAGGCAAGGCCAGGGAGAATACCCAGGCCCACACAAGTCCAGAGTTTCATTATGCTATTTCTGCAAGAGTTCAGACTGTTTTTTTTTTTCTGAGCTGGAGACAACAAACTTTAGGAGTGATATTCTTATCTATGCTCAGCCTATCCCAGGAGACTACAGGCATGAGGCGGGGATACATTTACATTTAGGCATTTGGAAGAAAAGCGACTTTTATCCAGAGTGACTTACTGTGCAAAAGTGCTTAAGTTTCCGTCACTAGATGGATCCTTACACTAGGTTATTAAGTACAATAAGAAGGTTTTTTTATGCGCCGGGGTGGGGGGGTTGGGGGGAATTAGTCGTTTAATGATTTCCAAAGTCTCAGCTGTACGGACAGTTAGAGGAAGTTCATCCCACCACCTAGGTGCCAGAACAGAAAAGAGCCTTGATACAGTACAGTACATGTCTTCCTCGATCTCTGAGAGATGGTAGGACCAGGCGAGCAGTGCTGGAGGATCGGAGGGAAGGTGGTGTGGTGCGGGGCGAGATCAGAGCTGAGAGGTAAGTGGGTGCTGGGCCGTTTTTAGCTTCGTGGGCTAGCATCAGGGTTTGGAATTTGATGCGGGCAGCTACAGAACGCCAGTGCATGCAAACCCCATGCAAACAGTACTGAGGTGGGAAATCACGGAGACCACAATGTCAACACTGTGCTGCCAATATGGGAAAAAATTCTAAACAAATGTTTAACATTTATGGAATGACTCTCTAGTGTCAGCACTTTGTAACATTAGCTATATGAACGTTAGAAAGAGATGTACTGTTTACAGTTATGGTTTACATAGCCAGGTTTATTTTTTTTACTTGTTTAACATAAATTATTTGAATTCGTTCTTTAACCAACATCTTATTTAAAGAGAAGTAATGTACAGTCCAGGGCATGCAATAATAAGAAAAATAATTATCAGAGTGCTAACATTACACCATTGTTTATTTGCCTTTAGCATCAAATCACGCTTTATTCCTTACTTGTTTTATCTTTATTTTACCAAGAAGGTCCTGATGGGAATCTCTTTTAAAAAGGGCACAGAAAACAAACCTAGCATACTGGGAATTATATGCAAATTTATTTATTTATTTATTTATTTATTTATTTTCCCTCCAAGGTTATATTGCTTGTTGTATACTTTCATGTTGGCTGAAGTATTTTATACTGGATCATAACTGTGAGTAATGATATGTCTGTACTTATGTTTAAATGTAAATATGTTTTAAAACTAAGATGACAAGTTTATATGAGCCTTGAGTGAGAGTATCTTGTTGTAAGAGATCGTAGGTCACCAAGTACAGTTATCTCTTTATTGTAATTAAGTACATATTTAACATATCTGTACTTTACTCGAGTACAGTAGTTTTATATATATATATATTTAAAAAAAAACTTTTTTGTACTTCACTACATACCACAGTAAATATCTATACTTTCTACTTCACTACTTTTGTGCTTGGCGTTAAGCAAACACCTGATAACTATTACTGCGTGATTATTTGCGTGAAATTTTGAGGTGAGTACTGTTGTAGTTTTGCTTAAGGAAAAATGTAAATCGAGAACTTCTACTTTTACATGAGTAATATTTTAACTAGGGCATCTCTACTTTTACTCGAGTATGATTTATGTATTTTGTCCACCACTGCTTGTTCCAGCTAATTATAACAGGGCACCATTAGATGCTGTGATTTTAATCTTGAACATGTAGTCAGATACAGTATGAGTCACATGAAAGTAACAATTATTTCTATATAGTTGAACACCAATCTATAAAAATTTGTCTAATGAATTATATAAACTACTGCTATGAAGAGTTCTGAATCAGCTCCAGTGCAATTTGATTCAACATGCAGAATATTCAATATTACCTAAAGCATCATTTCACCCCAGAGTACAATTATAACTAATTACTGTTCATCTGATGCTTTAAATCTACCAATATGATAAACCGCATGAACAGCAGTCCTGCCATATTGAAGCCAAGTTGTTCACCTGGCATCTTACTTCGGCCTGTTGGTGGGATAACTGTGGCTGAGTGATCTAGYGGCATTGCAACAGCCACCATCTTGACAGAGACTCAGTGAAATGGCACGGCTCCAAAGCTTCTTCATCCCAGTGCCAGGAGTACATAGCAGTGCCAATCAAGGCCAAGCAGGGCTAGAGGCAAGGCCAGGGAGAATACCCCGGCACACAATAGGCCAGAGTTTCATTATGGTACTTTAGACTTCTTTATTTTTTTCTGAGCTGCAGACAGCAAACTTTGAGAGTGATGTCCTTTSCTATGCTCAAGTAAACCTGCAGCAAATTAGCACATTCCCTTCCCTCCATTCGTTTAGACCGAGTTAGCGCACTGCTGCCGAACTTCTCACCACTCCATCTTGCAATATTGACCCACTTGCTTTAAATGCCAGCAAGCCAGTTCCCAGGGTTCCCTTCTCTTATGAATGGACCAGCGTTAATTACCTCTACACATCTGTGTGCATGCATCCATCCAATTTCCATACAACTTCATTACCAAGTTATTACCGCAGCTCTGCTAAGTCCTCATCCCGCAGCACTATTGGGAGACTGGGTTTGATCCAGGCTCTGAGGTTTAGCATCGAGAAAGCTAATCAAGCAAGACAAATCGTTAAAATGCAAGAAGGTTACTTTAGTGCCCCTGGTTGTGCTCTATTTGTCTCTCACAGGTCACAGAGTTTAGCAGTCTGATAATTACCTATAATGTAAAGAAGGCTCACGGGCTAATAGAGGAGAACCTGGAGGCCGTTTGCGATGGAGGAATAACCCTGGAAAGATCACACGGCTGCTCGAAGCCAAGGTCGAGCCAGTGCGAGAGACTGACACTAATCCAAATTGGTTATTTGACAGCGAGAACAGCGAGATAATTTGCCTTGTAGAATCACCTCGGTTATCATCAACTGGGTCGTGATCATTAATCTGAAAAAGGGTCAGTTAAAATGTTCTGTGTAAAATCTTTGACTGTCGTGCCTGGACTTACTGGTGCTAGCAGTGAGTCATCTTCTCATAGCAGAATTTTTAGGGCAACTATTAAACACTAAATAGAAGTGCTCCAGAGAGAAAAGGTAGCATAATCGTTTAATACACAACATGTGGAGAGGACACAGCATGAATTCTAATATAATGAAATTCTAATAGTTTAAGCACATTCGTCATTATTATTATTATTATTATTATTATTATTATTGTAGTACTAAAAGCAGGACATAGCATGCATGTAATTTGTAGTTAGGCTGTACAAACAAAAACCCACAAATTCTGACTTTGTGAAAATCAATATTTGTGTCATTCTCAAAAATGGAGTTGAAAGAACGTTAAAATCATTTAATGGCCAATTCTATACAGAATAAGGGTTTCTACATTAGGCAAAGGAGCAGCAATGTTAATGGATTCTTGCTCTCTCGTAGCAGTCATTATGTAAACATCTACAATATCTATGTTTGGCCATATTTTTTTTTTTTTTTGGAAAAGTGTACATCATGTGTAATCATTCACAGAGGTAGGAAGTGACTTGATCACTTGATACAGTTCAGAAACTATATGCTGGAGACAGTACTACAGCCACCAGTGGAGTAATGCAGGGTATATGCAGGTATATGGCATATACAGCACCTATTGCTTTTTCAGTCAGCATTTTGTACAACCAGTTCTTCATCCTTCCCGATACGCTGATGCTGCTGGGGTTACATTACAGTCAAAAGACGTGTACATGAAAAAACACATCATGCCTCTTTTTTGTAAAATGGTTAAAGTGGGCTGGAATGATCAGGAACAGTTTTCCAGCACCACCGATAAATAAATAAATACTCAGATTTGCAGTTCATACAAAAGATCCTAGAACATACTATGCTCTATGACTACTGAATTAAAACCTAAGAAAGTCTGGTCAATAAAATTTTCTTCATATCACTTTTACTCAACACAGCAAATAACACTGTGCTCCCAGTTTGGGTACTTTTAGATTTTTTACATTTTCTCCCTAATTTAGTCGTGTCAAGTTCCTCCACGTCACTAGGGGGCTCCCAGACTACTACGACTCAGTCGGGAGGGCCGAAGACTATCACGTGTTTCCCCCGAGCTATGTAACGCCAGCCGGCTGAATCTTTTCGATATTGCTCACTCACGCACAGTAGGGGGCGGAGTAACACACTAGGTGGACAGCGCTATCCGCCCTTTCCGCCCCTGATTGGCTGTAGAGCCGTGATTAATGTGAGCACATTCCTCCCCTCGGCCAATCAGCTCTCTCTAGGCCTCTAGTCCGGCTGCGAGAGGTTACAGCATCACCCAGGAATCGAACTCGCGATCTCCAGATGATAGGGCGAGCACGTTACCACTGCGCCACTCAGATTGTGAGCATGTTACCACTGCGCCACCCAGAAGCCCCCACATTAGTGCTTTTTAATCGCGTCAAGGTTTCGGTACACGAGTCCCCGCAGAAAGAATAAACATATATTGATCAGTTCATTCATCTTTGAAGATTTAGTTTCAATAATGTACTATACTTGCCTTTTTTTGGAGTAAGCCCTGCTGCGTCACACCTCTGTTTGTGTTTCAAAATATGCTGGACAGACATACAGACAGAAAATGTTCTGGTCCTCTAATGTATGAAGCGTAAAGATATCACTGAAAGTGCGAGCTCT